>MU401532.1:30359-110993 GCA_022579005.1 Poronia punctata
ACCTCCCCCCCGCCCCCCCCCCCCCCCCCGCCCCCCCCCCCCCCCGCCCCCCCCCCCCCCCCCCCCCCCCCCCCCAAAAACTCATACGATAGTTGAGAGAGAAAAAAGTTTTCTATTGTACGAAAATCTTGACGATAGGCTTTCGATGTTTCGCCAGGTCCCGAGAGAAAGAGACAAATTAGGTCACCGCCACGTTCCGTGCTGTTGGTGCTGGGATGTAAAGTAATCGGCCCAGGGGTGACACTGGACAGGACCTGTTAAATCTCACCCTTGGCGATTGCCAATTTTACTGGTCAGTTTAACCCTGTTCGCCTAACGGACTTTTCTCCCAATCAACCACACGTGCTCTTCTCACCAACCAACGGCAGCGGCTTAACAGAGCATTTCCACAATAGCAAATCTGAAATGTCATCAGATGCGAGAGTTCGTTGGAAGATACTACTCGTAATAAATAACACCAAAACGCTTGCTCCTCTATTCAGCCAGGCAAGGGTCGGTGTAAGGAATCACAAAGTGACAGACTAGGGGCGACGGGCGACGTATCAACACTCGCCTTTCCATTATCATAGGATTCATAGCACGCACTTCATACTCGTACTGCTTCATTCGCCCAAAAGGCCACGTCCCGAATGATTATACTCATCACATTCCGTCGGGCTGTAAGCGCTTGCCGTCGGCGAACATATGAAGAGATGCAAACACGGAACCTGGCTGGTTGAGGAAATACATCAAATACGCTAAAATCTTTGTTGTTCTCACCACTGTTCTTGGCGACCCATGCTCGGTGTTTTTGCAGAGGAATATTTCCGCTCCACGCCACTGATGAGGAACGACAAATCTGCTTGGTGAGCACTAAACAAAATAGTGAAGAGTCTATCTACTACTGGTAAGAGCACTGGGTCGGTCGAGGTGGGTAGGGCATCAGGCTCCTACGGTACTCGTAGTTTGTAATAATAAGGTACGTAGATAATATCCAATAGAGCTATTTTGTGACTGACCCGTTCATGACTTTCGTGCGCCTTCTAGCTCCCGTGATCGCCCGGGATCATAATCAACTATATAGCCTCACAGGGAGACGAGGCGTCTCACGATCGGAATCCAGACCCGGATGAGATGTTGGCTTCGAGGGGGGGGGGGGTTGCCGTGTCACCGGGTTACGTGGGCTATAATACCGTCCATTCTGAAGATGAAGGTCATCCCGAGCTACAAGAACCACTTGTCATACCCCAACCGGTCTTTGGAGCGGAAGGATCTCCTTGCATTAGCCTTCTAGAAACATCTAGCGATTTCCCCAACCAAGCTGCTAGTCTTCTGAGACACGGGGATTGTTGAAACGCTGAATCGGAGCGTTTCTCAAACAATTCCGCGGCTAGACTTGATGATAAATGCTTGGTATATAAGTACGCAGAATAACTTAACCGGTAAGCCTTAAAAGAAGCTAGGCCTCAATGTGAAAACTTTCTACCCCGAGGCTCGGCGCCTTGGTCGGGTATCCTCCAGATCTCGCCGAAGTGTATATCGGACAACTGTGATATCCCCAGCCGAGCCTGACAAACCCCAAAACCTCGTGGCTAGAAGTGTAGGGCAGGTCTGTATACCTAGGTAAGGTAGGTTAGGTTTGTAGCGTTACGGACAATGCACCCCAGGTTTTCTCCTCAGGCATCATCCGAGGCATTGGATTCACTCCTGACCAGAATTGGACAAGTAGGAGGTACCGGTATATATTGAAAATCGAGAAACGACGAGTTTCCCTCACGTGTTCCTCTTTTGCGGGGGTTGGGTTTATAGCCCCTCATTGTCGGGAAGGAATAGCCAGTCGTGCCAGTCAGCTGGGGTGGTCCTTCTCTTGATACGACGATACTCTTCCCTACCTAGTTGAACACAAGCTAGAGACAACTAGGCTGAGATCGGACAAGTGAGCACATGCTTTTGTCTTGCGGTCGACCACAAAAGCCGAGAGCCCTGACGTTGGAACGGCGGCCATAGATGCCCTCAAGTATGGTGTTTACTCATGAGCTTTCTGTTTCGATGTGCTTTCCTATTTCAGCTCATCTAGTGTTCTGGAACCAGAATAGCATGACCCGTTTTCAGACAGAGTTAGACTGCCCCTAACCTAGACCAAACTAATCTACATCAGAGAATAGACAGGGCGGCAGCAACTTCATAAAATCGAGTCAAAGCATGCTTCGTTTTACTTGTAAGTTTACACCAAAACAAAACAAACGTGTGCCGTCAAATATAACAAGCCTATTATGTTTGGCTGTCCAGGTAAAAAAACACATTGGCATCGGTTTTTACCCCCGATTCCCTTTGCAGACACTCACATGCCCATCTGCTACGAGTAGGTATAGATATAGTCTTATTCAAGAGATAGGTACATGCTGGTCTATCTTTTAGCGTCAGATGTTAGGTACCAACAAGTATATCGACAGATATTCCATGCATGAATTCATTTTGTAGGTTAGGTACATAGGTATCTACAGACCTTGGAGTACCTACCTAGAACACATATCCACCGTCTTTCTCATCTATAACAAGGCATTGTAAACGAGAGCACGAAAAGATCAAAGCGGAGATTACACTTCTCTAGAGCGGAACCATTTGGCCAGCCCTACGAATACGTATCGGACATGCTACCCGTTCTAGTTTGAAGGTTTTCGGAAGCAGAGGACCCAACAGTAAAGTACACTGCAGCATTGTACCGCTTATTATAGGGGTTTTGGTCAGAGAGCCCGTGTATTTTTTTGCGGGACGACAGAGGGTAATGAGACTTTGGACCCAATTCTTTTTTTTCTCTTTCCCTCTTCTAGATTCTCGCTGCTTTGCTTAAAGTGAACGTTTGGCCCGAAATAAGGTAAAGCCTTGCCCACCACGCTATTACATGGGTTGTATCAGGTATTGCATGGGTACAACATGCAGCAGAAGTTTTATCTTGCTGTTATTACGACGTTGCGGTCTTCGCGGCTCGAGTCCGGTTACATGGTTCGTTGTAGGTAATTACTAGCAGCAGCGTTGCATTTCTACCTATTGCTTCTCACCAGGACAGAATGGGATGCATATGTAACTAAACCTAGTGTTTCTGCGGTAGGGTTGGTGGCCTCGCAATATAATGTCGTTTTAGGCGGTGGCGTTCAATGATTTATGGTAAGTAGAGGGATACATACCGAGGCACCATTTAAGAAAGAACATCGTCACGTTTGTCGTCTTGTGAATGAGGGGTAGCTTGGATGATTCAATGGCATGTCTCTTCTTTGGGTTAGTCTACCTCGTCTTTCTTCACGCGTAGATATCCTGCTGTTATTCGGTATCGAATAGGCCAATTGATCGACAACATTCACAATAGGTAGGTATTTTGCCTTGTAGAAAGTAGGACCTGGGGCCTACTCGTAGGCAAAGCCTGCTTCCATCCAACTCCAAAGTAGCTATACAGTGTGGGTAGACGACCGTACGGTCCAAGGTACCTGCAAAGAGAGATTGAACTCCCCGCTCAGTGGTATTGGCCCCCTCATCTCCAGGTGCTATAGCCGTACCAAAAGAATTGTTGGTATGACGGGACTGTGAGGGTCGCCCATGGCCGGCCCGATTGCAAAAACAGGATAACGGCCGGGCCCCTCGAAGGGGCCGGGCCCCTCCCCACAGCAGAAACATGGCTCCTTGTCAAATTGATGCAAGAGAAGAAAAGAAGACAGCAAGAATAACGAGAGCCTTTTCAGGGTCTTTGGTTCGTCAAACCGTCACAGTATTGCTACCTACACCTACAGTAGCTAAGGTTAGTATCAATCAAGTGCAAACAATGTCACCATTCGTTGTCTAGCCACTCATTCGAAATGTTTTTCCCTTCCAACGTGTCTCAGCCTCGAGGGCGTAGTCGGTCGGTCGGCATGCCCGTGCGTCGACAACCACAACCCAGACTCGGCTGTTCGTCATTGTGCCGCTCGAATGCAATAGGAAACTGGAGGGAGCTCAGACAGGGTAGTCACTCTGCCTTGTTATCGTTTGTTGCATCGTGTAAGAAAAGCAAATGTTCGTTGTTTACTGGCATGAAACAAGCGCATCTGCCGATAGCGAGTTGGGTGCTTGCGTTGCATCATTACCTCCCTTCTCGGACGACACTATCCAGGCCTGGCCCGTTGCCTGTCGTAATATTTAGTAAGTAGCGATGTAGTGTCTTGGATGAGAGATGCGGCATGCCATTACGATATCGATGCTGTACGTACTTGATTTACACAGCTACATACATACTTTGCCAGCATTTGATACCGGCGACAGTATAGTGGTGCAAGAGCTGGTGTCAACAACGAAAATATGGCCTCTCCCGAGACTGTACGGAGAGCGGACCGTTACGACATATCGGAGTGCATTTCAGGACTATAGGATATGCTTGATCTTTTGCCGTTACGCGCAGTCTTCCTAAGAACATGGGATCACCTGGGCAACGTTCTAATAATCGAGATTGAAGCATCGGCGAGTTTCAAGCGGAATAGGTGTCGCCCGTGTTGACCGACCATAACGATAATGAAGCCGGTTTCACCAAACACAATCGGATGGGTCATTCTGCCTGGCCTGCATACAAGTATCTTTTAATAGGTCTGCTATGAAACATGATGGCTAGAGGTACCATCCAGTTTGGGCAGCTGCCATCTCTCGTGGGATTTGCTTGCTCCTAGTGACTTTCTAGGAAACGGCAACGTCACTTGGACTAGACTAGGTACCTTGGGCATGCGTTTATATGCCATGCAGCCTTGGATAATCCGTGCCATTGAATATACGGAAAGGGATTGAATTGTCTCTACGATGAGATGGCCGGATTATGTAAACTTGGAAAAAGGTTTGATCAATGAGTGTTGTAATTGTTGTTGTCATGGCAAATACACGTACCTACATGTACCCGTCAACCTGGGACCATTGATGGTAGGTACCTACATCCTACCCATGGAACCTATAGAACCTGAGGTTAGGTCAGTAGGTACGATCTACCTAACCTCAGATTTATGCGTAATTGTATGTGCATGGAGGGAAGCTACCTACCTAACCTACTCGTACCTACTCGTGTAAACTAACAACACGAGAGTTGCCAACCGGCCATCCATGAGATTGCTAACCGGCACCTCCCTAGTACCCCGCCGCCAGCCGCCCACACCTAGCAAACTACAAAAGTATAATGCATACAGGCGTGACAGGCAGGGCTTATACAAACATTGAACACTGTGAATGTTTCCCATTTCTCGTGATTCAGTTTTGACAATTGTTTCGCGTAGGAAAAGCCGCGTGAAGCAAGGTCTAGACTAAGTACCTACCTGGGTTAGATCGCGTAAGGAACGTCACAGACACTGATTCAGGCTTAGTGATGTGGCTGGTGTCGAGCTGACCACGGGCAATCGGGCTCCATCGATACCGATCTCATCTCCTATCAAAAGTTCTAAATGAATAAAATGAATCCCTTGGTATGACAGAGCACGAACCAGACTACGTACGAGGTCAATCCAAGAAATCTAGTTCTAACGCGCGAGCCCACGCCAGCGCCATTCCCCGCGAGATCTTCACATCCCCATAATTGAAATTTACTCGTACGATAGGTACTAAGTAGTTGGCCCGATTCTTCATAGAGCACGTGGAGCATTCAGGTCATATCCAGCCTAGCTCTCTCTACTACTTTCTTTTTTTAGCATGTCCGGGGGAGGCGACGGCAAGACTGTGGTTCAGGATACTGCTAGTGCACTCAGTCATATCCGGGACACCAGTGTCAAAGGACGGAGCATCGCCTCTGCCGTCCTAGATATCCAGAGACACGCAGTCACGAGGACGAACTGGATCAAGTCGCTCGAGTGTCTCTATCTGGCCCCGGACCGGGACGACGAGCCCTCGGGCAAGCGTCGACGGCTAGTCAACGGAGACAGCGTATCTTCTTCCTATAGCCCAGAGCTGCTACGGCGCATCTATCTGGACCCCGTATCTGATCCTGAGCGAGGGAGGGAATACATCGCAGTCTCGTACACATGGGGCCTCTCCGATGAGGAGCACGAGGAGGATAGCTGCCAAAGCCTCGGCAGATATTTCGTCGAGTCGCGAACGACGGGCGCGGCAGCACAACCTAGTCAGGTCAGAGACATAGTCTGGCAACGGGCTCTCAACTATGCCAACCTGGTCAAGTGTGACACGATCTGGATCGACCGAGAGTGCGTCGACCAGGAGAATGTCAGAGAAAAGGAAATCGCGATTCAGAATATGCATCTAGTCTACAGTCTGAGCCGGCATCCCGTCGCTCTCCTTACGCACGTCGTCGAGACTGCCGACGAGATCGATCTGCTCGCGGGCTTGCTGACGGGTGATATCAGAGAGGAAGAAAAACCTGCTCTTCTAGACGTTCTGGATGTCATCACGTCGGACCTCTGGTGGCAGAGAGCCTGGACTTTCCAGGAAGATTACCGAGCTTCGACGCGCATGACCTTGTTGATCCCGCATGTTAGTGACGTAGAGTTGCATAAGCTGTCCTACCTAGACTATTCGGGCCGGCCATTGTTTGGGAGACTGCCGGATGAGATATGTATCAAGTCGACCGAGTTCAGGAGATGCGCCACCGAGTTCTGTCTCCTGTACAGAGAGGAACAGGCGGAGGCGGAGGCCGTCTGCAACCGAATCCTCACCACGGCCGGTAAATACAACGTACTGCTGCGAGAAAAGGATGCGCCCAACTCATATCCCATGATCTCGCGTTCCATGACACCCACAATCTTGGCCGATCTCGACCGTCGTGAAATATCCATGCCGTCGGACCGTCTGGCCATCGCTGCCAACTGTTGCAGCTACACCACCCGTCTCGACACGCCCGCCCTTAACAAACACGGCTATAGCCTAAGCCTCTCTATGTTGGCCTTGTGTCTGTTGAACGGCGAGATGATGGAGAACCACCCGGCCCGCCGCCGTGGTACGCTCGATGACAACGTCTTCACATACCTGGCAAAGCAATCTCTCGACAGTTTCCGACCACCCATGAAGGAACTGACCTTTATCAAGAGTTGCCGCTTCGTGGATCCCGTACTTACGCCTGCGGGGACACGCACACACGGGCATCTTTGGCGACTCGGGAAGATCATCCGCCCCGAACCCCTCAAGCGCAATAAATACAGTACCCTGCTACCCCTCGAGACGCTCGCGACGGACTTGCAATACAGGAAATACGGAAATTCATACACCGAGTTGGCGACGGCCTTGCAAACCTTTGTCATGAATTGCCAGGGCGCGAACCGGCATCAGCGCCACCACCGGGGCAGGAACCCCCTCGTACGTTCCAAGCCGCCCGAGTGGAGCGACTGGATGGCAGACGAACTGGAATGCGCAGTAATGGAAGGGAAAGCCCTACGTCTGGCGAGTCTGGTTGATCCGGAGCGACGCTACGAGTACTCTCCCTATAGTGCCGTCTTTGTCGGCGACGATCCCGAAGATTGGACCGAGGAGGAAGAGGAGCAGATTAGAAGGAAGTCTGCGCAACAGCAACAGCAACGGCAACTCCAACCCCAACTCCAATCCCCTCCCAGAAAAGAAACATACGCCTTCACGTCGGTGCAGTTCCCGAGACAACAGTCGTGGCTTGGCGATATACCGAGACACGTGTCACTGGAGGTCGAGGTGGAATGGCCCGATACCCCTGACGACGGGGAGGGGCATCTCCCGAAACTGTATAATAAACGTTGGCTCAATGGTCTTTGCTTCGGGGCCGGCTGCAATACTCCGACACAGCCCGTCCTCTTCCCTTGGCCCCTGGATCTTCTTTCAGAAGACTAACCTAGGTTAGTTATCATATGGGATTACGTGGGGTACGTGACACGAAATATCATATCCTGATAGCAAATGTGAGGATGAAAGAGGTTCGGAGCAAAAAGAATTAAAATGGAAGAAAAAAAGAAGTGAGCTGAATAGAGAAATATAACATGTAGAATATATAATGACTGTAATGGATTTTTATGTACCAAACAAAACAAAACCAACAGGCAGTGCCCCCCCCACTGGTGATATTTCGCATCCCTTTTTCAGGCGTCTCGAACGAGGACGGGGAATAAAGATATCGCACTCTTTACCATCGTATAAGCGGCACGTCAAACCAAAGAAAGAAAGAAAGAAAGCATCGCGTCATGCTAGATACTGAGTATGAGAAGGAATATAAGCTGTACTTTTACGAGCCTAGGTAAGTACTTAGGTTAGTCCAAATCAAAATGTATGCACACTGAAATACCTACACACCTCAATAACAAAGCACTTTATCTTTTCAGCCTCAACGCCGTGCAGAAACAATTTCTTTCCAGCAACAGTTGTAAGTATTTAGACAACCTTCTTTTTGAAAATGTACAGGTATCCATCCATCCAATTTTTTTTTTTTTTTTACTCATCATCACTATCATCCTCAACCACTACCCTACTATTATTCCTTTTCCTCCGGGTTAATGTACCGCGCTTTTTGCTACCGGATCCTTTATCCTTTAGAAACTGGCTCATGGAAGGTAGGTCATCATCATCATCATCATCATCCTCGCTCTCAAGGTACGATTTCGGTTTAGGTTTAGGTTTAGGTTTGGCTTTGCGCTTGTCGGGAATAGAGGATGTTGGAATGGCCATCATAGAAGATGATGTGGGGATGTTGGCGGCGGCGGCGGCGCTGGATGTCACCATGTTATCTGCTACGACGAAATCTTCCAGATCGGCACCGCTGTCCGAGTCGTCTGTTAATTCTAGGTCGCTTGTACGGCGGCAGTCGTCGCCTTCGTCGGCGCTCTCGTCGTAGACTGCTGCCGGTACTGCTGTTTTCTTTCCTCCTCCTCGGCTCCGTTTAGTTGTCGAGGGGGGAACCTTTGGTTTTCCTTGTTTAGCCGGTTGTTTTGCTTTAGGCTTTGAGGCCTTCGAGCGCTGCTTTGGAAGTGGTGGAAGGTCCTCTTCTATATCTTCCATCTCACCGTCGTTGCTGCCGGGTTTTGGTGGATGATTGCGGGGTTTGCTTGTAGTTGACTGTTTGGGCCGGGAGCGGGCTAAAGCTACGGACAACTCTTCGATCTCGTCGTCGTCGTCGTCGTCGTCGTCATCATCATCATCGTCGTAATCGTCTCTAATGTTGACGGTGTTTTCTATAATCATGTCGTCTTCCGTCTCAAGGGAATCACCAATGTCACGGGGTGATGCCACTTTTCGTCGTTTGCGAGGGGGTTTTTCTTCTTCGGAGACAACACTTTCCGGGCCGGAATCCTCCCCAGGTGATGGTAACGGCAACCGTTGATACCGACTATCATCAACTTCGCCATAGGGTTTGGCGAATTTGTCTGTACTTGACCGATATCTTGCAAGTGTCTGGAACAACTTGACGCATCGTTTGGTGTACGCCCCATGTTTAACATGAACCACTTTTTGCCGTACCCTCTGAGCTTTAGGATGTGCCGTCATGTCTAGCTGTTCGATAAACTCCATCTCTCCTCGTCGGTGACAGGGCAAATTCTTGTAATTTTCGTTCAGCTCCGCAATTTCCTCGTCTCGTAACAAGACTTGTCCGAGAGGGGGTATATCCGCAGTCTCTTGGGTTTCCCGAGGTTCCAATGTAGGAGCCTTTGCTGCCTTGGTTTTCTTAGTCGACCCGGCCTTGCCTAACATCGATGCTACAGATTGAAATCCGGTTTCCACACCGTCGGGCATATGGAACTTTTTAGCTGGCCGCTTCTTTGGAGCCGCCTTCTTCCTCGGCTCCGGTAGACCTCCTGATTGCGTATTCTCCACGGGAATTTCTACGGCTCTCATGTCGACTTCGGGTCGGGCTTCCCTCGGGACTATCCTGTTGGAAAGGTCATGGCGAAATGCGAAGCGGCTCCCGTCACATATCATGGCCTGCATCTGTTCATACCCATCCTTGGACTTGGCATAATTATCCTCCTCCTTTCCTCGCATGAGGAGAAGAACTACACGCCCTGCCCGCTTCCTGCCGGTTCGCCCCATCCTCTGTAGCATTCGGATTGGAGAGGCCGAGGCGTCGTAACAAATGATGAGGTCGACCTGGCCAATATCAAGACCTTCTTCTCCGATAGAAGTGGCAACTAGAACGTTGAATTCGCCTTCCTTGAATTTTTTAATCCTCTGAATCTGCTCGGATTGTTTCATGCCCTCGGATCTCTTGGAATCGGCCTGGCCGACGAAGACGGCAGCTCGGACAATAGGTTGGTGGGTGTTCAAAACGCGGACAATCTCCTCGGCGCTATCGCGATATTCGCTAAAGACAATGATTCGTGTATTAGACCTCCCGTCTTCGCGGCCTTCTCCCGCGTCCAGGAAATGGTTGAGCACAGTATCGCACAGGCATGTTAGTTTCGGATGGCCCACAAATCCATCACTTCGAACCCAGCGATCCATCTTGGTCATCATCTCTTTGAAGCTATCGTCCTCGACGATCTGCCGCTTATATTTCGCGCCTTTCTGCCCTTGGCTTTCGACCTCGTCTCGGAACTGCACCATACTGTCATAAAATGGCTTTATGCCGTGGAAGTTGAGGAGTTTGATCGTGTGCGCCAAGCTGCTCAATATGGAGAATATGCTCATCATCATGAACTTGAGACCCTGGTTTGCCTGGCGTCCGGCACCGGCAAACCATTCCTGCCTTGCTTTGACCAAACCATAGGTGGTAAGGGCCATGGGGTCCCGGCCATAGTATATGTTTTGGGAGCCCAACTTCTCCACTAGCGGCTTCAAGGCCTTGCCGAATAAATTCTTGAGAAATATGATCTCTTCGGACGGGTCGAGGACGACGATATCCTCGTCTCTCTGGTGGACGTAGGGTCTAATATCAAGCGAGTTTTCCGTACGAATCTCCACATGGGAGATCCCTAGGCCATCGATTACTTCTTGGACGGCCTCTACCTTGGAACCCGGCGTAGCAGTCAAAGCGAGTATGCGGAAGCTGCTCGAGAAGCGGCGCAAGAAGCTTACGACCTTCACATACGCGTAGTTTCCAGTAGCCCGATGAGCCTCGTCGATAACAAGTAGGCCGATGGATTTGGGATCAGCAAAGCCGGCAGAGAGATCGTTCTGTAGAGTCTGTGGAGTCATGAAGAAGACCCTCTTGGAACTCCATTCCTCAGCTCTGAGGGCTGGCGCGGTTTCTCCTGTTAGAAGTGTGGTCTGCGACCTGGGAATGCCGGCAATGTGAAAACATGCATCGATTTGTTGGGAGACGAGAGGCTTGGTGGGAGCGACAAAGATCAGCTTAGCCGTCTTCATCCAGCGAAAGTAATTCAGCATGATCGTGGCCGCGATGAATGTCTTTCCCAGACCCGTGGGTAACGCAACTAGCGTGTTGTTAAAGAGGCCATTTTTGACAATGCTGTACTGATAATCACGGGTAGGGCCCAGATTCGTAGGATATACCCATGTCTTTAGAGCTTCATGGTCAAGCTGGTGATGCGTCGGGGGCTCGGGGGGCAGATCTGCACGAAAGGCACGATTCCTAGACGGCTGCGCCAGGTCAGACTCCTCGGTGGCCTCAACAGTCTGACCAAAAAGAGTGGTTTGCCTAAAGGATGAGGCTGGCCCGCCGATGCGTGGAGCGGGCCGGAAAGTCGTGCGCCGGGCATTACCAAACGTCTCTGCCTCTGGCCCGTCCACAAATATTGCCGACGCCGAACTTGCGCCACTAGTCCGAGTAGTACTACCAAAACTAGAGCCAGACTTCGTGCTGGCACGGACCGGGCTGGTAGCTTGTGTCACTGCTACAAGCAGATCCTCATCTGCAATATCGTCGCCGTCGAATCCATCCGAGTCCATCGCACCGGAGATAAGAGGTCATATCATGTGCAGCCTGATGATTTCAATCGACAAGTCAAATAAATATTGAAGCGATTCTTGACAAGTGCGAATTCGGTATTGCGATCCGACGACAGTGTATGTTGTTGAAAATCAAGGGTCGCGAGGTCGCGAACGACCCAAACCCAGAACAGAGTATAGGTTGTCGCGTGCTCACGTGAAGCGCATTAATGCAGAAATGCCGGCGAGCGGCGTTTGCTTCTACAGTACATACTGTGTTTCTTTTGGTGAGAGACTGTGAGAGTGCTCTTCTCTTTACGGTGTGCGCACCGTGTGGTATTATCAAACCACTGTACGACCTCTATTCGTGCCCTTTTGGTACGATAGAGACTTTGACGACCAACAGGGCATACGAAAGCGATGCTGGGTAAATAGTAAATACAACCTGAAGGCAGTTTATGTCTAGGTATTGTATACCTAATCGACATGGATTTGCAGTGTACTTAAGCCATGGACAACTTGATGCCCATTGTTACGAGTAATACGGTTACCCAATGTACGTGCCACGCAATAGCCACCCGTATATACGTATTCTATCAATAGCTTCCAATGTTCTAGGCAGAACACCCCCACTCTTCAGCCACAAGACGGGGAAAAGCGGACACCGAATAGGTACGTGTACTTCGTATCCAAGCACCCAAGGTCTGTGCGTCCTAATAGGCTCCAAACCTTGTTTTCTTTGTCAGCCCGGTGCCTCATCTAAACTCACCTTTGTCCGAAGCCTGTCATAATATTGCGCCGCGCCTTCCCTCTGACTACTACTCACAAAGGAAGAACATTTGATCCGATCCACCAAAAAAAACGGACAAAGTCCGCAAAACCCCGTAACAAAGCTGCGATATCGTCCTCGATTCATTGCCAATCTCGAATCATCTCTAGAACTACATCACGACGCGACATCTGGAGCGACTACGGGACTGTATATCTAGGTACGCAGCGAACGGTCATTTCGACCTGACGGGCATTTTACCCGGCACCTGCGACCTCTCCACAAGCCAAGTTACTGCCTTGCGAACAACCAAAACTAGCAAAAACAGAAACCACACGCTTCCGCCCCACTCCAACTGAGCCTTCCCGACCAACTGGTCTAAAGATTTCACGCACAATGGCTCCTATGGGACCTAGTAACAAGAACGGTTCCCTCCCAGGGCGAAACCCAAAGGGCACACAGAAACCCCAAACCGAAAAGGCCAGTACTCGCAATGGGATCTCAAAACGCCGCGGAGCCCCCAGAGTGGATCGAGACGGTGACCTTAATATGGATTCGCCCGCGTCCAAAGCTGGCTCTCACCAAGGCAGGCCAGCAAATGCTCCCTTAGGCCCGTCGAGAGCCCAATCGAGAAACCCAAGACCGACAACGAAAACGCAACAAATCCTTCAACGTGCATTAAATAGCGACCAGAGCGCTATCGCGTCGCAAGTCACATCACGGACCCGTGGAGCCCGACGTAGTGAACCTGCCCCGCTTGTTACTCTTCAGGTGGAGGGTCTCAAATCCAGCAAAGCCGCCCACAATGAAGGCGGCGGTCTTCGTGATCTGCTAACGTTTCTGGAGCGCAAAGCGGTGGGCGTTTCAGGCAACAGACGAACCATCAGGATCAAAAAGGTAAGTTGTAAAGTCCTCCCCGCAGGGCCTGGGGGGTTACGAAGCGACGCATATTCTCCCAAATCGTTATTATGCCATTAGCTCGCAAAAACGAGGAGAGAAGACAATTTCAATCCAGCAACGTATACGTCCCGGGAGCCTAGGTCTTTAACAAGGTCTCAGCGCCTTGCTAACATCTAGTAGTCCCAAATAAGAGGTGACTTCGTCTACATTACTGCAAGCAAGGAAGATGCGGACGAGATTCTGAAAGTTAATGGCTTCCTCTTCGCTGGTGTGAACCTTCAGATCACTCTCGCACAAGACACTCCGAATGGTCAGCAGCTCTCTTCAAGCGCCCAAGAGGTCAAGGCAAAACTTCAGCGAGTCCTCGAACAGCGATATAACGGCAACACGAAGCTGCTCGACCTCTCCACCCTTGGCGCCGATCCGACCCTGAATGAAATGGGCTTTTTCAGCGGAGAGTCGACACCAGAAAAGATGTTCCGCGCCTTGATGGTAGTTGCCGATGGACTATTCAAAACCGCGGCCGACAAGCGCAACGCCGTCGCCAGCATCTCGCTCGCGGGCAATAACATCAACGACGTGTCACAGATCATCTCCCTTACCGACACCTTCCCAGACGTTGTCCACCTCGAGCTCAGCCGGAATCAGTTCAAGGACATCCGAGGCCTTCAGAAGTGGCGACATCGCCTTCGCAGTCTCGAGACCATTCTCCTCAACGAGAACCCGATCGAGGTTGAATGTCCGACATATAAATCCGAACTGGTGTCCTGGTTCCCGAAGCTATCCAACCTCAGCGGTACTCAAGTGCGAACGCCGGAACAAGTGGCGGCCGCCTCCACTATACGGCTGATACAGCAGTCAGGCGCTGATTTCCGAGACCTCAACGGCGTTGGAGAGGCCTTTGTCCGCGAATTCGTCCCCATGTACGACGCCGATCGATACAATCTGGCGGCGAAGTACTATGATGAACAGAGCACATTTTCGGTTGCCGTCAACACAAGGCCTTCGCACAGAGGCAACGGGCCTACGCCGTCTTGGGGCTCGTACATAAAATTTTCCCGGAATCATGTAAAGATCACCCATGCGCCTAGCCGACAGCAACGGATATTCAAGGGTGTTGGTCAGATACAGGCATTGTGGCAACAGCTTCCGCGCACGCAACATCCGGACTTGAACACGCATCCCCAACTTTACATTGTCGATTGCCATGCAATCCATGGCCTCGAAGACCCGTCACGCCAGAGTCTCGTCGGTGTCGACGGAATGATCATCACGATCAACGGCGTGTTCGAGGATCAGGAGAACGGCTCAACGACTATATCCCGACGGAGCTTCTCCCGAACGATCACACTCGGGCCTGGTGCTCCGGGTAGAAATCCCATCCGAGTCGTCAGCGATCTGCTGTTTCTCAAGTCGTACTCACCTTTGCCGGCGCCGACGGCCACCATGGTGCCTGTTCCCAGCAATCCACCACCAAAAGAACAGATGATTCTGGAGCTTTGCAAGCAGACTGGGATGACGGTTCATTATACTCAGCTTTGTCTCGAAGGCGCAAACTGGGATTTCAACCGGGCGCTTGCCTCGTTTCATCAGAATAAGGTATGTGCTTCACCAACTTAGTCTCTTAGAATTTGCGAGTGCATAACTAATAGTTTAATAATAGGCCAATCTACCTCCAGATGCATTCGTTACTGTGTGAGGAAGCTGGGTCTAGAGAACGACAGACGATTACGATAACGATGAATTGCACTGCATTGCATTGCTACGGCGTTTGGGGAACAGGATCGCGGATAAGCGATCAACTTTTTTTTCTTTTCGGGGGTTCATGTATCATGTATCGGTACCTGCTGTTGTATGCACGGGGGTTTTGTATTCTATGGTTGGGAAGAGACCTGGCAAAAGAGGTTGTTACGGAAGACACCTACTGTTTGAGCTGGAATAGGGTTTATGGGAGCTGAGGGTGAAAGGATGACCACGGTGATGGCGGTTCCAGTTGGAACGGAGAGCGGAAAGAGTTGCGGTTTGCAACGTTTTGTGTTGCTCCCAGCGAAATCAACATACTTAAAGTAGCTACAGCGGTACCGCAAAGCTGAAAATTCATGTCAAATTCAACCCCCCCGAATTCATTTCATGTTCCATGCAGCTGACTGTCAATTGATGAAAGTTTCTCGCGCTCACAGATCACCATACTAGCTATAGGGAAAAGTGTTGGCGAGATAGACGGTCGGTTGGTTTGTTGCCAGATTACCAACTCTGTCTTGATGGTACATCCATTTACAGTATCATCTGACAACTTATCAAGGGTCCAGACTCCAGACTTACTACCCCTAGCCTTATCTACCGAAAGATCCGATGTCGAAAGCCCAAGTGATGCCGGTGATTCGCGACAACCCGGCGCTTAATATATACAACAAGGTAGGTTAAGTAGGTAATGTAGGTCTAGTGACTGCCTGTAAGTATGTATGTATGACGACGCGTGGTTTTTGTAGAGGGCGCTTCGTCATGGCGGTTATTTTCGGCAGATGTAGGTAGGTTACATGCAGGCCCTATGAAACTTTTGCCTTTGCTGTCCTCCTCTAGACTACGAGAAGATATATTTTACGTATCGTACCTAGTGTAGGTTAGGGAAAATGAAATAAAAACATCTACACGTAAGGTTAGGTATGTAGATATTAGGTACCCCGGCGCAAATACGACAGACAGCAGGGTAAGTATGTATGTAAGTTATAGAGAGTAGGTAGGTACCTACTTTACCTACCATTATCAAAAGAGAAGCAGCACAGATTAGTTTTGTTTATACTCGTACTGGTATACGGAAGTTCAAGGAGAAAAGGATTTATCGTATGTCTATCTATCTGTCTGTCTGTCTGTTTGTCTTTCATGCACGTCAAAATCAGATAGAAGGTTGATCATTTATGCTGTTTTTGGTAAGCCCCCCCAAAGGAGATTACTGTACATCATGTGTATAAAGAACGTAAAATATCGACATACAAGTACACGTAAAATCCCCTGTCGATGTTGGGAGGCCGTGCGGCTGGCCGACGACCGACCATATTAGGGGGGCAGCGGCGTGGAATAAGTACCTACCGTAAGGTATTGATGCTCATGCAACGGTCGGGACGATCTTGTCTTTTCTTTCAGTTCAACGGCTGTATGTACGAGTACATTAATCTCGGATACGCAAGTCATATTTTTGCTGACTGATTTTAGCTTGATCCCGTCGGGGCCCGCCTACGAGTAGGTAGGTACCTCTTAAATGACACTGTGTTTGTCAACGTGTTATGCACTGTTTAGATGAACCTATCGTACGCCTCGGTTCGATTCGATCCTATCAGCAGCGGTCCGAACCACAAGGTAGGTATTAGGTTAGGTGTGTATGTATTTGTAATTTTTACGCGTGCTTTATATATATCTTCAGTAACATACTCGTAATTAATTTGACATAAGAACGTTCAAGCAGTTAAGAGAGGTATTCAAAGTCGGTTTGACTTGACTTATTCCTTCCACCTACGTGTACGTGTATGTGTTGGTAGTCTGCCTACAATCCCGCTACAGAATTAGACTACATTTTTACTCGGTGCTTAAAAGAGATACGAAAGCGCGTTGGATCAAAAAGACATCTTTTTTTTTGAGAGAGAGATTCCTTATTGGGGAAGTATGAGCGGTTGGATGCCAACGCTGGAACTCTAGCTTCAAGCCTATTGGCCCGACAGAAAAGAAAAAAAGCACACGGATCTTTGGGGTAAAGTTTCCCAGCCAATGTAGCGCGAGCTGGTGGATAAACGAAAAGGCGCAACAGCTCGTGTGTCCCCCTTGCAGAGAGAGAGAGAGTCGTGGTCAACGTATCTTCCTTTGCCAGGCATACGTATTTATCTATCCTTTGTTCAGGCGGAACTGTTTGAACCTTTGTCAAGAGACAAGAGAGAGGAAAAGAACCGCGAGCCGAACCTCAGTTGCGATCACGATGGCCCTTGCGCTGATACCTTTTAGTCAACCAAGATTAGGAGGATGATAAGCTTTCTTGCAAATTCAATCCCCATCACAGAGAGGAAGCAAATGGCCAATCCCACGATCCAGTTTGGTTTAAGTGCTGGCAGATATATGGGTCGCTAGCACTGGTCTCCGTGACTGTCCAGGGGTAGACGGCTGAAGAGCACGTCCAATCTGGGGTCTATCTGTTTCACCATTTCTTGATATAGTTAGTAAGACTCGGATACTAGGCCGTGTTTGGAAAAGGTACTGTTGCAACACCCCCAGACCAAATAAATTGAGGGAAGGTGCCAGCAGCATTTGTTCTGGGGTCTGCTTGTAATACCTAGTGAACAGAGTCCAAGGGGGCCAAGCTGGTGGCTGGATGGCGGGTTGTCCACACGTTCTTATCCACTCAGCGTGTCTCGTCACAGCATTGACGCCTATGCTTGTCGTCCTTTACCTCTGAATTGCAGGTCATATGAGACATGGTGACAAAGACATTCTGGACCACGCGTTTGTGTGTTCTCCCGGTAGTGCTCCGATACTGGGTTTGATCGATATCTGCTTGCTAACGATTATCTGATCTGCGCAGAAGAGGTTGAGTTAAGTACTCGTATGGCTGACTGGCTGAGCAGCTGCTTGATAGAACCAAGGCACGCTGGCCGGTGTCGTGTAACTCGTACCTAGCAGATATTCCCGGCTAATAGAGGTTGTGCTAGGGCCCCTTTCTTTTGCCTGGCATGTTGTGTGATTTCTTGACAAGTATATCGTCAAGGGTGGGATACCACGATCTCCAGTAGCTCGGCCGGTTGTCTTAAAGTACTTCCAACGTGGTCGATACAAGCTCAAAGCAGTTACTAAGATGCTGCACGTTTCTTAGCCTGCGCCAACCTTTGTCGTTCCTGGATCTTCTCAACTTGCGATTGGTCGCCATCCATGGTCCACAACTATCCTCCAGGGACCCTGGTTTACCCATCCACCCTGTTTGTTCTTCATCATCTTTGCTTTCTCCCCCCCCCGAGTGCCCCGTTTGTTTGTTGGTCGGCTCGTACTGGCTCTGGCACTGGGCTCCAGTGCTACCTGACCTGACTGCCCTCACCCAACACGCAAACACTCGATATCGTTTCCTCCTCTCGAAACCATCAGGCTGTGGTTGTCACCCTACACAGGCTTATCCATCTCAATCTCGCTCGTCGCTTCACCTGTTCGGTCGGAGGAATTGTAGACGGTTCCTTTCACCTCTTGATGCTTTCTGAGCAAAACGATAATACACTAGTTCAGTGATTGCGCGACGTGCCCCATTCCAGGGGCAAGGCCAGTGCGCCTGTTCAACCTTGTATGTGTGTGTTAAGATTCAGTTTAGTCAAACATCTGCGACATAACGCCCTTCAGAACATCTGGTCTTCTAACAGTACCTTATTTGACCATCAGCAACACACGGTCCACTCGTTTGGCAGGCCAGCTATCAAACATTAATCGCAGATCAGCGGCGTGGTTACAGCCAGGCCTCGAATGTTTTGAGAGCGACATAAACGTTTCTAGTCGGTTTACCAGCGTGCGTTTGGCTCATCACTGGTGGCGAGCACTTCTGTCGGCTTTGAATCGGCAATAAGAGTCCGAATATCGAACTTTCAGCGCTGCTACTACTTCCGAATAGCCAGTCACGGCTGAACATGCTATGAAACTGGACTGTTTCTTAGGATCGTACCTATTTTCGCGATTATTAACTCGGCGCATGCCCCCGACGAAAGGACTGTGATACTGGGGCCATAAAATCCGACTGACGATGGCGCTGCCTCAGCCACTAGTATCCCTAAGGGGCGGGTGTACTGTCGTCTTCGATAATACACTGTACGCATATACCGCGAGAGGTTTTCAGTCGCTCGAACTGGCGGAAGGAGCCGAGTGGAAAAAGCTACCAAGTGGCACGTCTGTGGAAGGAGGTGTTTGTGTAGGGTCAACACCCAAGGATACCGCGGCCGCCGGCCTGTATATTGTTGGTGGGAAGTCGCGACACGCAGACTATGCTGGCCTGCAGAAATTTACCTACTCGACGGGAAAATGGGAAAGTATAACCCCCGAGGTCCCAGTCACCAAGGATCGGGTCTACCATAGTGCAACATACCTTAACAGCACAGGCTCGCTTCTCGTCTACTCGGGCTCGACCGAAGGAACTCCCGCTTTCTCGCAACAGACGTTCACTATTGATACATCGATCCCTTACAGCGTGCTGGCATACCAGTCTGATCTAGCACCGGCCGGCACGGCTCCTATCCTCTTGCCTTGGTCCGAGACCCAAGCTGCCCTGATTGGAGGCAATCCTTGGAACACCAAGATTGTGCTTTTTGACACGGCCGCTAATAATGATGGGATAAATGGAGGATGGGTCGACTCGGGTATTACCTTGGCCGAACCACTTCCCAAGAACACGACGCTGGTAAAAGCCGCCATCATCCAAGGCGACGACCAAAGCAGGCACTTGTACACTTTCGATCTTTCCACCTCGCCGAACACGGTTAACAGGACTATGTTGCTCGATTCCAGAGGTGCGCCGATCCCGCTAGCTGCGCCTGCTGAAACTACTTCTACAGACGAGGAGGAAGTAGTAGAACTTGCAGCCCCCTTGGGCGAGCGGGCCTTGCTAGCAAACGAATGGCCACCCTACAATTCGACATTTGCGCCCACAAGCGCGAGGACGGACTATTCGATTGCCACTAGCCCCGACGGCCTGGTGGTTCTGTCTGGCGGCGACGCTGACGACGTGCTGTGCATGTTCAATGCGAAGGCAAATACTTGGAAAGATACAAAGGCAGTGTTCGGCACCGAGTCAATTTCTACTCAGTCGACCCACACGACGGCCTCGGCCTCGTCGTCGAAAGCTACTACGGCCACGACGTCGCCGACAACTGCCACCACCAGCGCCATCACCAGCGCCATCACCAGCGCAGAGACGAGCGCTGCCGGGTCCACCGCCACCCCAGCTAGCACTCACGCGCCCGTCCCAGTAACGCCGACGTCGACGAAGCAATTTGGTCTACCACCAACTACTATTCTAGGTATAATTCTAGGTTCGCTTTTCGGATCCGCCATTATACTTGCCATATTACTTCTCCTCGTCAGGAGACGTCAGCAAAGACGGAGCTTTATCGAAGTCGGCCATGCTCGCAGGGCTAGCGGGCTACCGGACGGCAAGGACTACTTCCGTGACGATCTGGCTCAGGCATCGGGCGGCCACTTCCGAGGACACACGCAACAGAATTCGCAAAACTCGTTTTCTTCAATCGGCATGTTCCTCGGCAGAAGCCAGAAGTCGGCTGTACAACGGAAAGGGAGTAACGAGAAGACTCGAGCGTCGGGTGATAGCGTGTATAGCAAGGACCTGAAAAATATGATTAGCCGTCCACAACAGCCGGTGACGACAACGCAGCCAAGCTTTTTGGCTCAGGGCGAAAAGATCGTCTTGCCCCCGGAGCCGGTTCAGGCCAAGCCACGGACGAGGACGACAGCGAACCGAGAAAGCGATATGCGGAGGAGCTCTGGGTGGAACCGCTACTGGTCAGGTGGAAGCGCAAGCATTCTCGGCCTCGGCAGCAACGGAAGCAAGTCGCGGCGGGATACCGAGGTGTCGGAGGCTAGCTCGCAGTACTCGGACATGCACCGCATGACGCAGGATTCTGCCACCGTCCCACCGCTACGCGTCGAGGCCGAGGGTCGGCCGTCTTTCCATCATGTGGCTTCAGGTAGTCCGACCGTGTCGCAATATGACGCCAGGCTCGGACAAGGCCAATCCGGCTTGATAGTGGAGCGCCCGGTGTCGGCAGTGTCGGCGGTATCGGCAGCATCAGCCGCGTCAGGTGTGTCGGCGGTCTCCTCCTCGGGTTATTCTAGTGGCATTCCCCCTAGTGTACATGAAGCCTGGGATTCAACGCCCAACAAACCTTGGGGTTCAGAACGCGCACCGAACAGTGCCTATACCAACAACACCGCCGGTGAACCCTGGTATCCTACTGCCCTAGGAGCGCCCACAACGAATCGACCGCGCGTGGGTATATCGCAACAGCCTCCGTTAGCTGTGGCGTCCGTGTCGAACGATATGAGCTGGCTCAACCTGGGAGACAACGACAGAGATAACGACAGATCTGCTAATGATGGCCGATCATATCGTTGAAGACGGCCAGGTTCGGTTTTCTGTTCATTATACATTTGCCAGGGACAGTGTCGTCTCTCATCACATCTCTATTTCCGGCGTGCCGTGAAGTAATATACTACCACCAATTTGCATTGGGCTGCGCACCAAGCCTGTGTATATATGCCTGGTCCTGGATGATTATTTATTTCCCGCTTATCTTGTCGCCCCAGGAGGGGCGTTGCATCTTGTTGCATTTTTCCTCTTTTTTTTGAACAGTCATTGATCTAGCGTCAATGGCATCCTCGAATCATCCTG
Source organism: Poronia punctata (assembly GCA_022579005.1). Lineage (NCBI taxonomy): Eukaryota > Fungi > Ascomycota > Sordariomycetes > Xylariales > Xylariaceae > Poronia > Poronia punctata. The sequence continues at coordinate 52,211 of MU401532.1, forward strand.
TGTTTTGGAAAGAAGAGTGCCCGGCAGCGCAGGTCACTTTTTCTCATCCCTTCAGACACAATCTTTCATTTTCCTTAATATTTACGTTTGCATGATACCAAAAGACGATTATTCGTATGTCGTGAGGGAGGAGTGGGCGGATACTGGGGGGGTACTCATTGGCTTGGGCGGAAGTCCGGGGGAAAAGGAAAAAGAAAATAAGAAATATATGGAGAAAGGGAGGGAGGATAGCCGATGAGATGAGAGAGAGAAAGGAGTGCAATGCCAGCTAGCGGTTAATAGCTAATGGTCGATGGACCGGACGGTTTGTATACCATACATAATACCGTATGCTTGCTGTATGAAGAAGTGGAAGAAGTCAACAAATGAACGAGAATCGAACTCTTTTCGTCGAAAAAGATAAAAATCCCGGCCTTTTGGCTTGCTCTGTCGCATGCGGTCTTTTACATTATACGTGATTGTTTACTCTTTAAATACAAGTCAAACCTGACCGATTACCCAGAACTTGTATTTTTAATTTTTCTTGTCTACATACACAACATACATTACTCACATTACCATTTATTCATAATCTACCTGTCCCCCGGCGTTTTCTCTCCTCCCTTCTTCTGGAACGAGGCCTGGGCCCTGTCGTTAAAACTCGTTTGATCAGGACGGACACATATAAGCAGGCTTGAATAGAACAGACTTCCATTTACGATCATCGTTTGTGAACATCCTGTTCCAAGCACCTCAGATCTTCGGCCAAAGCACCATTTATCTCGGGGGGGGGACATATTATCAGAAGTGACATGTACCTAATAATGAAGGAAGCAAGCATCCACCCATCCACCCATCCATCCATCCAGTCATGTGTAAAATGTAGGTATTGTGTGTGTGTGTTTGGTTGGTTGGTTGGTTGGTGTTGCGCTGAGCAGAGCAAAGGAAATAAATTGGGTTTCGTAAGCGGCGGGCAGGTCCGAAAAAACACATTACAAACTGAACAAGGTATTAGGGAAAGAGAGCTAGGTAGGGGTACGTAGCTATCCGTACGGGAGGCATATTATACGTTACAAGAGAAAAGAAAAGAAAAGAAAAGAAAAGGAAAAAAATTGTTGAGTGGATGAGAATCCAGACGATGGCTCAATCTCCCGGGTTTTCCCCCAATGCGTTGCGTTGTTCTGTGCATCTGCTGGAAGTTTGTAGTACAACTACAAAAACTGCTGATATGACCACACGCACCCGAATAGAAGATGAAGCAAAGAGACAGCCCACAGAACCGAACCGAACCGAACCGAACCTAACCAACGCCAAAGAACACCAACCGTGCCGCCGACCCGTCTAACCCTTCCACAAATATCTTGGTCCTCCCAACAACGTCATTAGTATACGGGCCGCGGCTCTTCCCACTTCTGGTGCAAAGCTGGCTCCTTGGCTGGTATAGGGGAATCCTCCGCCTTGCTGTCTTGCCCCCACGAGATGCGGCCGCTCTTCCGGCGTCTGCCGCCGCTATCACCTGTCGTGGGCCCGATCCATTCCCAAGCCCTGCCTACCTCCCCGCTTCGACCCTCGCGTTGGCTAGTTCGAACGTTGCTGTTCTGCTCAACGACAGCTTTGACACGCTGCCAGATACGCTCTCGTTGGCGGAGAGAGTGCGTGGATCGTAGAACGTCGTCTCGCAGGTTGGGCAGGAATAGCCAAGCTTCTTCCTCGTCGTTCTCGTAGCCGCGCTCCTTCTGCTGGGCCAGACGGTCGAGGACCTGGTCCACAAGGTTGGGCACCTTGGCCGCCGCAGCTCTGTCGGCCAAGAAACGAGCACGCCCGTAGAGCGCCGTCGCAATGAGCGCCACTACAACGCTAATTTGGAAGCGATGTCTTGCCAGTCCGAGTCGGACCGACCGTTTGGCCGCGCAGGTGAGCGGAAGGCGAGCGAGAGAGGTGGACGATAGGAAGGTGTTTGGAACGGCGCCGGAATCGGACGGTCTGTGGACATGACGGGTTCTCTGATTAGTTTGCATGCTTTAGTCAGATATGAAACTTGTCGATACGTGTGGACGCATGGGTCGCGAGTGAGCAAGGAGCAAGGAGCAGGGAGAAAAGAGATAAGAGATAAGACGACAAGATGTAGCTTGGACGAGTCGAGGCTGGGGAAGGAAAAGACGGAATTTCTTTCGACTTACTCCTTAATCTCGACCTGTACTTCCTCACGCTGCTTGATCTCCCCAATGGCCGAACTCCAGAGATCCTCAAACTCCTGATCCGACATTTTCCGGCTCTTCTTCTTGCTAATCACCTGCTTTAGTTCCGCCTCTTCCATCGAGGGTGTGTCAACTATAGTCCCTTCTTCGTCGATCGGCGCGCGGCACTCGTATTTAGCGGTTCGCTCCCGAAGCTCCTCAATGGCCCTGTCGGCGACGGCTTTGACGCGGCGAACCTTATCTCCGTCCGCTTCGCAGGTTGGCGGAAGAGGGACAACACCGCCCAAGGAAAACGGATGGGGCTTCAGAAGATAATCCTGTTCGCAACGGACCGAGTAATCGCTATAGCAATACGCATGTGCCGGACAAGGTTCGCACTCTGGCTCGACAGCATCTATCATGGACTGCGGAACGCTGATCTGTTCGGGAAGGACAGATTGTGCCCACTCCGGGACATCGAACTCGGATGGGATAGAGCTCACCGTCTGCCCTACGCCACAGTAACCGACAGCAATCTTCTCTTGGCGGTACCAGCCAGCATAGACACCCAGAACGATAATCAAGAGCATCGAGATAGGCGTCGTCTTGTTCGTCTTTTTCGCTTCGTGACTTTTCCTAGCAAGCAAAGCCGAATCACGACCGTTGATAGCCTCCTCGGCTGCGAGCTCTAGTTGCTCCTGAGGTGTGAATTCTTCTCCCGCTTCGACTACAGCTGGTTCGGGCGTCAAATACCGAGGCGTGGAAACTTTCCGTCGGACAGGCTTCGGCGTAGGCACTGCTAGCGCACTAGGAGTGTCATGAGCGTCGCCATCGTACAAGTCATAATCGTCCGTCTTCCTATAGGCGCCCTTGCTTGAACTCCTTGCTCCACGGCTTGTAGTTCTTCTGCGGTTCGATGGTGTTTTCTCTTCTACCGCGGGCGAACTGCCACTCTGGAAAGGATTATCCGAGGTGAATACGTCAGAGGTGCGTCGGAAGAGACCGTCAGACTCTTCAGATTTGAGTTTGGGCGTAACGTCCCGTCGTGTTTTCCCAAATACCACACCACTATCTAGTTCCGGTCTTGTGTCTGTATCAGGGGATTGTAGCCGACGGCTTGTGGCTCGCGACGAGCGCTTCGATGGGCTGCTCGGGGCTGGTGGTGGCATGGGTGGCTCTAAATCAGGCTCTTCCGACTTGATTCTGGCTGATGCTTTCCGAGGAGACCGTGACCTTCGGCTGCTGATGGGCCGCGGAGGGGGCGCAAGCGCCTCATGTTCGTTTTCAAAAGGGTTGCCACTGCTGGTTGCCGAGTCGGCATCGAATATACCCATACTAGACCGCTTTGCGCGGGCTCTATCGGCAAGTATCTTTTTGGACTGCGGCACGATTTTCTCGTTGAAAATCTCCACTAGTTGAGCCTTCTTTGCGCTGGATGAATATGGCACATTATGAGCAACTAGGACGGATCTCAACCGTGGGATAGTCAAGCTCTTGGGATCAAACCCAGGCTGGAGATAGTCCACACTCTCCGTGTCGGACATTGTGACTGGAGTCGACACGAAATACGAACGACTAAAAAAGAGGTAGGCAAGTCTTTAAAACAAAGACCGCACTCCGTCGAGCAGAGTAAGAGAATGAGGTGTCGTGGTTTTGTCTTGATGGCCTCTGTTGGGGAAAGAGAAAGTGGCGCAATAGCCTCTTGGGTGTGCACGTCCCGCAAACAAACACTCGCCTCTCGGTCGGTAGCGAGGGGCTGACGAGTGGCGACCAGAGCGCTACAGTGCAGTTCAAATAAGGAAGCGCAACTGTTTAAAACCAGACTGGTAGATTAAAAATACAAACTTCGCATCTGGCGATGGTATACGTATATGAGTATCACCCCCAGTGAGAAACAAGATGGGAAGTTGAGACAAAAATGCGGAGGAAGAAGCGACAGTGGCGAACTTTTGTCACTATGTTGACCAAGAGAACACGCCGCAAAATAACCTGGAATTTCAAGTACTCGTAGGGATTAGATTGTTGCTACGTTTGAGCTAAAAGTGCCTACTGGTTGTAGTGGCAACCAAGCTAGACTAACCCATTATAGAGGACCTACCAAAGCGGGTAAGTCGCATTGTACGAGTACGTACTACACACCTATCTAATGTACGTAATCACCTATTACTCGTAGGTATCTGATCCATGTGTAGGGTAGTCTAGGGGTGCTTCTTCTCTGGCAAATAAAGCACGACTCGGTACTCGTAGGTAGGCAGGTGGTCTACTCGTATGGTACACACCTAGTCACTCTAGTCTAGCTCAACTCGGCATACATTGTAGAACACAATAATCAATATATATTCTTGACGGCGCCGGCTATCATCAGGCATAACGGCCCATACCCGATACCCATCCCCTTTACCTATTCAATGACTGTTACTTTACGCAATGGAACGCTTCATTACAAAAACTGTCCGTTGTCGTAACCGGTGCCATCCCGCCATATATAGACTCATTGGAGTTCTTCTAACTCGTCAAGTGGTTGACCCATCGGCCTCCTTTCCTATTGTCTCCTGTAGTTTCTTTTCCGCTTCCTCCGCTCGTTTATTGGCCTCGGCCAGCTCCTTTTGGAGGTGTTTTATGTAGTCTATGGCTGATTCAACGGTGCCCGCCTTACTGGCCGAAGTGCCGGATTGCTTGCCGTCCATCATGTCTCCGCCGACACACATATCGCTATCTTCGTTGCTCGGATCTTTGGTGGCACTATTTGGAAGCAAAGCGCGTATCTCATCTATCGCAGAATTGATCCGATTCCGTCGTCCTTGCTCCGCAAGCTTATGTGATGTTCGCTTCGAAGTTAATGTTTTAGAGAGTTCGCTGGGGTAGGTTACACCGGGTATCGGGTTTCCTTCCAGAATCCTCTGATAATTAGACTTGGATGCTAAAAGCATCGAGGCTGAATCTCCGGTGGACCGGCCAGCTGCGCCTGGCAGCAATGATTTGATATGAGGAGAGATCTTCGGCAACAAAGCGGGAGAGACAGAGCTGACACTGGCCCGTTTTCTACCACCCTTCGGGGCCAACACTGGCGTTTTCTTCGAAGCAGAGGCCGCCGATAATGGGGTTATCTGAGGACTCTGTGTGGTCGAAACAGATCGACTCGGGGATGGCAAGGGCTGCAATGGCGCCATTCTGGGAGTTTCTACGTCAGAAGACGAGTGAGACTGTTTCTGACTGGCCGTCAAGGGCGGTGCTTCCAAGCCTCCAACCGAACTGACTGCTTCCGGCAGCTCGAAATTCTCAATGTGCTCGGCACCATTGTTCTCCGCGTAGTCCTGGTCTACTGTCTGGTTTCTAGGCGAGATCCTAAAGAGGGATGCCGGCGTCGCTGGTGACGGCTTCCCTTCTAAAGTCCTGAGTAACAGTGCTGGCGTGCATTCACCGTTGGTCTGGGGGGTTAGATAGGGCGACTGCCGAGCGGAACGTGGCAGCGGAAGGGGCGGGGGCGGCATCTCCAGGGCTTCAGGAGAGGCCGAGGCGTTATCAGAAGCTTCAGACGAGAAAGAAGGGCATTCCCTCCGTCTAGATACATCTGACTTCTCAGCTACCACCTCGGCAAGCTCGCTCAGGGCTTGGGCGTTCATGGCGGGCGTGGAGGCGGGCTTTTTCTTTGGCCTTGTAATGGGAGACTGTCGTACTCTGGGTTTCCGCTTGGCTGAATTCATTTTCCGTGCCTCTTTCAGCGCGCTGTCGGGCCCTGTTGTGGTTGGAGGAGAATCGGTATCCATCCCCGCCGGTGAATTATTTGATTGACTGGTGTGGCCTGAACGAATTGCGTCGTAAAACAACACCGAGTCCGGCTGCGCATGTAGTGCTGGCGAGGTTATAGGACTAAAGTACGCACTGGGTACCATGAATTGATTGTCTACTGAAAAATGGGCATCCAGTGGGGTCACCGCAGGCGATACCAGCGGGGTGAAGGCCATCTTTCATATGAAGGTTAGCGAGAATCGAAGATATTCGATGTTGATACACATACATCTTGACTGTCCTTCATCTGCTGATATCCGTCAAACATACCCGTCGAGTGAACTTGGTCGTGCGAGGTATAAAAATGGCCTGCTGCCTGCATCTCAAGGCTCTGCGGTGTGGGTGGTACTATATTGTGTTTTTGTTGTTGTTGTTGCTGTTGCTGCAGTCTGCGCTGTGCATAAAAGGCGGCCTCTTCCTCTTGCAACCGCCTTCGCTCTTCCTCTATTTGGCGTTGTTGCTGTTCCAATTTCTGATGCTGAAGAAAGCGTATTTGCGCATCAATATCCAAAATGGCATTACTAGCGTTATGCTGCTGTGACTGGACTTGGGAGGAAATGACGGCATGGGCGGACGCGGAGGCCATCGCCGACACCTGTGTTTGCACTCCCATACTACTGTGCGCAGCAATGGACACCATGTTTGTGCCGCTCATTGAGGTATCGATTTCGTTGTGGTGGCTGTGCTGCATCATCGAGGCAGGATCCATATCATGGAAGCTTGAGAAGTCAAATGGCATCCCATCGCCCGTATGGGACATCCCAATATCGAAGAACTGCTGAAAGCCATTCTCATCAGAAGAAGGCATATCCGGATCCCGCCTAGTCCACGAGCCCGTATTCATCGACCCCATTGCCGGACGGAAAGCCGCCCAGCAACCCTAAAAGGCGCGCCTCAAGAGAACCGGTCCAACTCCTAGTTCACTGTGGCGGAACGCGGCCTACTGAAGTTTATAAGACCTGCTAGGCGCTATCGGTTCGTGCGTTGAGAGGAATAATAATAATTTATTCGGCCCTCTCTGATCGCTCCGGATTTTTTGTTCGTCGGTTGAGAATTATAAAGAGGACTTGCAGCTTCGCCGAGTGCGATTATTGGCGGTTTGATCTCGTCCGTCCAGTGTCTAAGCGAAGGTATGAGGGCGGGTTGACAATTGGGTGGAAGAGCAACGCTTCGGTCAGCCACTCTGTTTCTAACCTGGTGATACCGCGGCGATTTCGGGGAGGTATAGTGGTGATGAAGCCGATAAGTTTTGAAGCAGCACTGATCCAGAACTCAGGCAGCGGTGCACGCTTAGAGTATTGGAAAAGAGAAATAATAGTCTAGGCAGAGAGTTGATGTTTATCTGCCACGAAAAATGCTGGGTCACGGCCAATTCTTGGTAAAGGTACCGGAGAAGTCCTCGATTGAATTGTATCTGAGCCGTAGATAGTCGGTACAGGGCTTGTGAGTAGATCTATTAAACAGAAGAGGGACCAAAGCGCAGGTGGGGAAGTGTGGGGTACTGGTTAGAAAAGGTGGGATGTTTCTACGGAGAGTCTAGGCTACGATAAGATAACCTAACTTACCTGGGTTAACCTACATCATTCTACATTAACCTTAGGTAGTTGCACATACTTCATCAACAGGTATTCTGCTCCATCAGCTTGCCTTCAAAGTCTATATGTAAGTAGGTTAGATGTTACCTAACTAATCATACTCTTACACGACTAGAAAACTACTGTCTACCGCCTATTCTACTCATCTACTCGTCCTTCTGGTATTACCAACTTAGGTAGTCGGCGCCCCAAGGGCCAACTACTAGTAATACACTCCGCGGAACCATTGTCTAATCTAATCAAGGTTAGCCCGTTGGGGCAAAATATGTCCGTTATTACGTGCTAACCTACGAGTAGTAACTGGGGGTGAGACCAAGTAATAATAACCTACTTCTAAACTGAGTACCTACTTAGTTACAAGGCTGGGAAACTGTCACGTATGTAGGCCATAAACAGCTATAACTCTTGCACTTTATAAGTAGACCCATTTCACTTTTCAGAAATATGAACAATTTCTGCTGCGAGCCGTCTTCAAGTTGAACGTATGTAGAATTTCAAGGTTGTAAGAGGGGTCCGCTTACCGATGAAGTTGCCCAGACTCCCGTCACCGCGGCCGATCCAACCCAACCTAGCTCTTTACTAACCATATTTACTATTGTCAGCCGAAGCTACTCGTAAACTATTTTACCCGCCACACAAAAATGTGTTTTAATTTCAATCGTTTACTAGAGTGGCATGTGGTGTTTACGCGTTGTTCTGTTGCTGACTTCTCGGAGTGGGGGGTTCCGGTCTAGCAGCCAAACACTCCATCCAGACAGGCGCGGGCGTCATCGACGCCGATTACCGCTCTACGCTAGATAGCCCCAGGGTTCACTTTACTGATTTCTACCAATGTGTGTACCTGTACTTTCCATCTGACTAACCTACATGTAGGTATCTACATACATATGTAGGTTTAGACATTGCTACTAGTAATTGTTTAAACAGAGAAGTTTAGTAGGTAGAACAGAAACGTAGGAATAAGTTTTATCCTAGATGCAAAAGTATATGAGGTTGTTAAAAGATAATACCTACAAGTATTTACGTATAACTGCAATGCACCTGGAAAAACACATGCATACCTACTGAGTCGTAGTTGAGTTTCCACCGAGGTCCTGGTTAGAGTTGTTGGTAGGTAGAAGTACGTGGAGGTATTCTGACAGGTGCGAAGTATCCACTGGTTATCGCGACCCCTCTATAATTCTTATACTCAGTTTCATAGAGGGTTTAACAGGTGAAGAAGTGCAGGAAAGTGTAAAAACCTTGGTACAACGGCTAGGAATCTGGACTGCAATACCGAGTGGCTCCGGCGCAATGGAGACCAGCGCGAGAAAAATCCAACAACTAAAAGCGCAGATCTCGACCAGGGAAAAAGAACTCCAACAACTGAAGACTGAACTAGCAGAACTAGAGTTACCGGACCAACCATCTCGGACGGGAACAACGGAAAGCCGATCCACGGCACCACCGGGATGGAAATGGCCTCTGAAAGAAGAGGAATACGCTCGGTACGGTCGCCAGCTCATCTTACCATCTGTCGGGATCCAAGGCCAGCTACGTCTCAAGTCGGCGGCCGTCCTGATCGTCGGCGCCGGGGGTCTCGGCTGCCCTGCCGCCGCCTATCTGGCCGGGGCCGGCGTGGGGACCCTCGGCATCGTAGACGGCGATACGGTCGAGGTGTCGAATCTGCACCGACAGATTGCCCATAATACCGCCCGTGTCGGCCTCAAAAAGGTCGACAGTCTCATCCAATACTGCCGCGATCTCAACCCCGAGGTCACTTACGTCGGCTACGACGAGCATCTCACGCCACAGAATGCCGAGGATATCGTGACTACTTATGACGTTGTGCTCGACTGCACCGACCATCCCACCTCACGCTATCTTATCTCCGATGTATGCGTCTTGCTCCGGAAGCCACTCGTCTCAGCGTCGGCACTGCGGACGGACGGCCAACTTATCGTGCTGAATAATCCACCCGGTGTTCAGGGGTCCGAGACCGGCGGCCCGTGTTATCGTTGCGTGTTCCCCAAGCCGCCGCCTGCCGACAGTGTCGTCAGCTGTGGCGAAGGCGGGGTTCTGGGCCCAGTAGTTGGCGTCATGGGCGTGCTACAGGCGCTCGAGACGATCAAGTTGATTGCTGCGACCATTGGTGAGAGGCGTGGCTCGGAACCTACGAACCCAAGTTTGCTGTTGTTCTCGGCCAACTCGTCGACGCCTTTCCGATCGATGAGAATGAGAGGACGGCGGTCGAATTGCTTCGCATGCGCCGCATCATCTACGCTCACGCTGAAAGAACTAAGATCTGGTTCTTTGGATTATGTCCAGTTTTGCGGTGTCACCCTACCTGTCGCTATTCTGCAACCTGAAGAGAGGGTAAGTGCTACGGAGTACAGGGATGCGGCAGTAAATGCCAGCGATCGGAGGAGTCTATTACTGGATGTCCGAGAAAAGGAACACTTTGACATTGCCAGCATACCTGGGGCCATCAATGTCCCCTTTTCCACTTTCCAGGCCAAAAGTAGGTCTGTAACCGAGGAGAACTCTCACCCGGACTGGCTTCCAGAGGACATGGCGTCGGATGCACCAGTTTATGTCGTTTGTAGGGTCGGCAATGATTCGCAGGTGGTGACTAGAAAGCTGAAAGATATGGGCTATGATAAAAACGGGGAGCGGTTCATAGGGGACATTAGAGGGGGCATGAAAGCGTGGAAATTAGAGGTAGACCAAACCCTACCCTTTACATAGCAACACAGTTCATCGAGACCAAGTGTCATGCTACTACTAGCTTTGATTTTGCCGGAGAAGAGGATGTTCACATTGTTGACTCTGTGATTCCTACTAATTGGTACAATTTTTGAGAGGAAAGCTCCAAACGCCGTGTGAATTCAAATCCATGCGTATCGACATATGAAGAACTGCTACAACAGTTTTAAACGATCGATATCAAGCCGTTCCCCGTGCTCGTCCTGTCTCTTACAGAGTACCCCCGCGCGCCGTCCCCTATGCTAGTTTTTACAATTTTATACGAAACTTGTTTTCTTCTTGTTAAATGCCCGCTGGTCCTTCAACCATTGTCGGTAGCCAGCCACACTGGAGATCTTCTCGCCGTAAAAGTCCGGTACTAGAAAATAGGTCAGCATACAGTCATGGAGCGACATTGCCACAGACCGACTCGGACTTACCAGCGTTACCGCTCAGAGAGCTATTGCTGGGATCGACGCGATGCTTCTTGATGCGGTTGAAGAACTCGGATTCCTTGATAGCCATAGGCCGCTTGACGCCGCTCTTATACATGTGGAAGAGTGCAGAGCCGAGAACCGGTCCGGCCAACCAACCCAGGCCCGCGAAGCTCAAGGTGATGATACCGAGGGAGAAGAACGGGTCCAGGGGGACCTTGCTGAGCAGCGATTCCATGTTCATGTTCACGAGTAACACCGCACCCGTCGTGCCGCCGGCGGCCATCGTCACTATGCTGCTCACGAGCTGGATCCGGCGACGTGTCTTGCGCAGCTTGAAGAATGTGTTCCAGTCCAGCTGCTTATGTGATTCGGGGGAGCTGGCGGAAGAGCTCGTCGTGGAACCGGCCGTCGAGGCCGTGCTGGCGCTGCGCCGGTAGGATATGGGGTTTCGGTTAACGATTTGCTTCGGTGATACGCATGGCTGTCGGGCTAACGAAGCCAGAGATGAGTAAGGGCAGATTGTCCCTCTCGCAAATGCTGTTTGAAGTTGTAGGCCTCGACTGGTGAGGGAAGCGAAGCGCGCCGTGGTCGCGGTTGCGGTCGGGGCTAACATTTTGTAATCAGATATCCTCTGGCTGGCAGGCGGGTATCGTGTAGTATTTCGCTATAAATTGTGGTAATTAGGAAAATTTCAAGGAGTGGAGAGTGTCTGTTCATGTATAATGTATATACAATGGATTGTCAAAAAGTTTCACAACTTGACGTCGTTTGCAGATAGCATGGATTAGGTACGTAAGGTACCTTGAGGCTAGTAGCAAGCAAGCTGGGGTGGGTTCAAAAAGTTCGGAGCTTGGGGCACTTGGACCACTCATGGGTCCGTCCGGAAGTTTCTATCCACAGTACAGGTTCGTCGACCTCCACAAATTGTGCACTTTTGCTCGGCGCAGGACCTGGAGTCTGTAGCTTGGTGTCGATATTGCACCTGGGGCGTGACAATTCCAGTGCCGAGTGACGCATGCACCCAACTGGAGCAAAAGACCCCAATAAGGCAAGAGGCTGTACTCGTATCTAACACAGGAGTGACAGGGCGCCGACCTAGGTGTGCCTGCCTCTGCCAATGTGCAAAACTCAGATCTTCATCGATTCTATTATACTACTTACATTCAAATATGACTGAAGGTATCGCCGAATAGCGGGGCACTCTACTCTCGCCCTGAGCTCTATCCACCATATACTCCGGCCAGCTTTGCGATACCATAAGTAGAGCAACAGAAGCGCCACAGGGTCCCTCTCTCGGAGCATGTCATAGAAGGTTCCACGTATGCTTAGTGTAAAGGCTACAGTTCCCCCTGTCGTAACCTCGCTGTCTGGAAGGCCCAATATCCGGCACACGGCATGCGCAGCAGAGAAATACGGATTGTTTCTCGGTGTCGATGACTCCTCGAGGTTACACACTGCAGCCAGTTCCTCTGGTATACCGTCTATTCCTGTCTCTGGCAATGGCGTCTGCATTTCATCAAAAGTCGCCGCCATGACCCGGAATAGGCTGTCGGGCCGCATCGGATCCATCAAGTTCCATAGTGACATCTTGGTCCTGACCATGGGCAACCACTCCAAGTCAGTGTTGGGCGACGATTTAAGAGGCCATGCTTGCTCTGGCGTGCTTGCATCGGGAGATGCGAAAGTTACGAGGGCTAATGCTGCCGCCGTGCCCCAGATGGCATCCTTGTCTTCGGTCTTGATGGGGTTTTCAAGTCGCTTGTTCAGGAGGACGGTGCTCTCGGACAGATGAAAACACTCTTCCACCGTGCGACGACAGTTTGAAGACCGGTTTAAATAACGGTCATAGGTGAGTGCCACAGCAAGAGAGGCATGCATTAAGAAGGGATGCTATAGCATATGCGTCAATTCGGAGGAAGACAAAAACCAACGTGCACGTTTCACACGGTACGGCTTGGTGGAAGGCGAGGCTATCGCGCGAAACTCACAGTGAAGGCAAGCTCCAGGAGCTTTCGATTAACCTGTGTCGTTGTAGCATCTCGAGGACCGACAAGACTTCTCCCAAGATAGCGAGTTATGAAGTCTTGACATCTCGTGTTCAACTGATAGGATGTAGATGCGTCAGCTGTCCAAACAGCGCTGGTGATGGGAGACCTGGGCTGTGCTCCCCTCCCATGAAGAATAGGGGGCTTTCCCGTAGCCGCGGCACCGGCAACAAGCTGCAAGTCGGAAACACCGGGTACGAAATTGCATAGTACCCCATATGATTTACATCTCTTGCACTGCGGTTTTGCTTCGTCGCACTAGATAGCCGTTATTAAAAGAGGGAGTTAGTATAGTGGTCACCTGCGTCAGACTACCTGTTCAGATACGCAAAACCGCGAGCGCTACCCACCTTGAGTTTTCGGAGCTTGCAGTTTCGACAGCCAAACCTAGATCTTCGCACTAACACAGACTTGCGCTTTTGCACATCGTCGACTGAATGTAAAGCCATTCTAATTAAGTTTATCAGAAACGTTTCGTACTTAAGCTCGACAGATTAAATTAACAAATAGACTTAAAAAGAAAAACTGGCATATGTCAATCTGACCTTCTAAGACTGGACCGGTAGAGGCCGAAAGCACCGGGACACCCACTTATTATTGATAATAATACCCGTTCACGATCATCTCATCGATGGAAGCTAACCCCTGTTCGGATACCTTACCCTTCGACGCTAACCATGTTTCGGGTGCAGAAGCATTTGATTGGATCATAGTTGAACGTCAAGCATTCTATCCGCAATTCGATGTCGAGATTCAGACACTAGACTGTCGTATAAGGAAGGGGTTCATGAGTCCGAGACGCGACAACTTCCATGCGCAAGTACATTAAGAAAGGATTCAAAAACCGGTATACAGTATGCTGAAGGAGGGAATAAAAATGTATAAAAGGATGGAGCACTCCCGTCCTCTTCTAGGGATAGGATTCTCACATAATCTCCTGTCTCCTAAACACCAAACTCTAGACTCGACCTGGTCTACTTGATATCCTCAGCACCTACCTTTAATCACACAAGACTGCGGCATCGTTTACATTCCACAAGCATATGTCACAATGGCCACTCATATCGCCGCCATATTCCCCGCCAAGGGCGGATCTTTCGAACTCCAAACTCGCCCAACACCTAAACCGGGCCCAGGCGAGCTTCTCGTCGAGGTGAAATCGGTAGCTCTCAACCCAGCCGATGTGCTCGTCCGTGACCAAGGCGTCCTCGTCTCGAACTATCCCACCGTCGTCGGTTTCGACATTGCCGGCCTAGTGGTCGAGATAGGCGAGGACGTGCCAGCCGAGATATTCCATCCGGGCATCACGCGCGTCGCTGCCTACTCGGCCTTTTTCTGGCACTCCTGTCATCCCGACTATGGCGCGTTTCAGGAAAAGTGTCTCGTGCCATGGCAACACGCAGTCTCCCTCCCCAATAATAATGACAATATCTCCTGGAACGAGGCGGCTACTTTGCCTGTTTCTGTCGCAGTGCCTTTGAATGCCTGGGATATTATGGGCGTTCCTTCTCGCACGGGAGGGGAAAAGGGACCCGAAGAAGTCCTGCTGGTTTGGGGCGCTTCTTCTAGCGTTGGCTCGATGGGTGTCCAGTCGGCAAGGGTATTGCGCGACAGACCCTCTTCTCCCTTCGCTGCCGTTTATGCTGTTGCTGGCGCGGCTAATCACGCATATGTCTCCTGGTTAGGTGCGGACCGCGTCTTTGATTACAAGGACCGGCAGGTCGTGGAGAATATTGTGGCTGCGGCTAGGGAAGATGGTTTGGTTGTTCGTCACTGTTTTCTTGCCATAGGACAGTTGGCCTTGGCTCAGGCCGTCCTTGGGGAATTCGTGGGAGAAGGGAATAAGGCTATGATCGCGTCTGCGCCGGTTATACCGCCTGATGTCGAGGTGGTGAGCGGCGTGGAGACGGTCTTTGTAATGCCATCTTTTGATGAAAAGGAGAGATTGGCGCAGTTTCACTCCTGGATGGGCCTGTGGTTGAGAGAGAATCTGGGAAAGGGGATTGTCAAGCCTAGTCCGGAGGTGAAGGTTGTTGGGAAGGGATTAGGCGCTATCAATGCTGCCTTGGACTTCCTACGCGGAGGAGTAAGTTGTTGTAAGTTGGTTGTCGAAGTCGCCGAGTAGAATAAATCAAAAATTTACCTGTTCAAGTCTTAAATCGCCGGGGAAAAGGCTGAGTTGGTTTATACATGGATATTGTGAAATTTGACACGTATATTAAGCCCCTGGGGTGGGAATGACATGTGAGATACTACCGACTTACATACCTGCCCCGGCAGCGGTCCTGAGATGAAAGTATTGGATACATCTCCAACAATGTCGCCAAATGCCGGCTTACCAAGCTACTGTCAGCATGCGGTCTGAACTAGGTTGTCTGAACTACATTTATTATATAGACGGGCATAAAAACAGCCTTCCGCCCATTATGAGTAGCAGGTATATGTCGATGTTAACTGTTTTATGAGTCAAACTTGTCTTCTTGTCACAGCGTCAACATACTCCCCAATCCAAAATAAATATCTTCATTAGAAAATTGCCTCGAGAACCATGGGCAGGCTGCTTTTCCAACCGATGGCAAGATTTGCTCTTGTCGCAACGTGGGCCATCTCTTTATTCATGTCGCCGGGGTGCTTGGCAAATGGTGCTGCCACTCGACAGGATGGCTCCTTGCGCGGCGACATAATCCTCAGCAACGGACAGATACATACCATGACCCATGGTGAAGAGGTGTATTCCGTCATAGGAATTAAAGGCGGCATAATCGTCTATGTAGGAGAAAACGAGGAGGATGCTCTTGAGAAATTCAAAGACAAGCCTAAGCCAACCATCATCGACCTCGACGGTCACATTGCAAGTTCAAGTTCTTTGGGAACGACATGGTGCGCACGGGCGGGATAGGCGAGTTCATCACGACCGACTATGCCGGCGGCCCAATTTTCACTTCAGCGGCGCAGCGTATCGCGGCTGCGGGATGGCGTCTCGAGGTACACTCTTTAACCGACACCGATTTTCAGACGCAGATACACACTTTCGAGGCCATCAACACCAACACCAGCGTCGAGGATCTCAGATGGGTGGTCGCCCACGTGCCGCAGATTACACCCGACTATCTGCAGCGTCTCAAGCGTCTCGGCGGAGGCGTGGATCTGTCCGGCTGGCAGTACCTAGCCGGCACGGGGCCGCAAGCGGGTCCTCCGTTTAAGGATATCATGACAAGCGGCATCCCGGCCGGGATGGGGGGTGACGGGATGCAAATCGCGCCGTTGAGCCCCTGGATCCACGCCTACTACGCTACGACTGGCAAGAATGCCCTAGGCGAGCAGATCAACACGGGCCAGCAGATCAGCCGGCAAGATGCACTTTATCTCTACACGCGCGCCAACCAATGGTTCTTGGGAGGGGCGGATGAGAAACGCCTCCGTTCCCTCGAGGTTGGCAGATTGGGAGATCTCGTTGTGCTTAACCATGACTACTTCACCGTCCCCGACGAGCAGCTTAAAAAGATACGGTCTATCCTCACGGTAGTGGGAGGGAGAATTGTTCATGACGTCGACCATAGTTTAGTCTAGCCACCTATTAGCAGCCCGACCAGCCAGCTCATTTAAGGCATCTGTTAGGAAAGGGTACCTAGATAGGCAACGCATCACGTGTGCCTTTACATGTTTGGAATGAGATGTGCGAGCGGGTTGCGACAAAATAAAACGAAAAAAAACAGAAGTGTCATCTTTGACACGACTTGGTGATGGACCGGTAGGGATTTGAACCCTAGGCCTCTCGCAAACGCTAGAAGGGATTTAATCCACTTCTAAATGCAAAGCGAGCGCTCTACCCCTGAGCTACAGGCCCAGTTGATTATGTCAGATATTGCTTTAAGTGCACTTATAATGGTAACATATGGGAAAAGTCCGCCATATAATGGTTGAAAAGGGAAGAAAAGATGACTATATTGCCCTATCTACTGGACTGATATTGAAACTACCTTAGGTAGACAGTCGCATTAGGTGAAACGCTTATCGCCAGGGTGCCAGAAATCGATTCCCTCGAATTAGTGATGGCTTGATACTGGTCGGTCCGTTCAAGTCGCAGACTTGCAGGTACCTATCTCCAGCGTGCCAAGGAGTTGCGAAAGGGGGTTCTTCAGGGTAAGCGTTCTCGAACCCATCTTACCCATCTTTTAATTACCCATCTCGTCCACTCTACCTGACCGGGAAGGTGGATCCTGATCCTGCCAGATTGCTCAAAAGCCACAAGTATATGCTACCTATAGTCACACAGACGCGATGTTGATGTCAGGAAGTAGGTGTACTTGGTTATACGAGTGATGTGCTTGGGCATCTCCACCCCGTCTATACCCAATACTGACGCTCCTCTTCCTGTTTCGTTCGCCCGAACCCTGCGCAACCAAGGAAGAAGGAAAAAAAAATAAGAAAAGGGAAAAACTTCGAGAGGACAGCGAAGCAAATCATCAGAGTCGAGGGCAATTGGTTGCCGTGTTTTCAACCGATACACAGCGACACTTGGTGCATAGTCATCATTTGTCCTAGGTGTAGCGAGCAGCCTTTGTTTTAAGCTGCCTGCATTGCTGGGGTTGTTGTTTGATTCTCGAGGGCAACCATCGCGCGAACGGCATAATGAAGTTCTCTACCCTCGCCATTGGCCTCGTGGCCCTGTTGACTCCCCTTTCCGCCGCCTGGTCCAAAGAAGGTATGTCAAAAGTCTACCCAAAACAGCTGTTACCCCGTTGTACCTCTTTCCATCTTTCGCATGCGCCCGCTTCTCTGTTCTTGCGGCTCCGATTCACACCTAACCCAACCCTCTTCTGTAGATCGCGAAATCTTCCGTGTCCGTGATGAGCTCGCTGCGCACGAGGGCCCCGACGTGACTTTCTACGATTTCCTCGGCGTCTCTGCCTCGGCGACCCAAGATGAGATCAACAAGGCGTACAAGCGGAAGTCGAAGGCCCTGCATCCAGACAAAGTGAGGCAGCAATTGATGGCCGAGCAGACGAAGCAAAACAAGGCCAAGGGGACTAAAGTCACCAAGCAGCCAAGCCAGTCGCAGCTCAAGGCAGCCATTAAGAAAGCGGGCGAGCGGCAAGCGCGGCTCGGCATTGTCACCAACGTCCTGCGCGGGTCTGGCCGTGACCGATATGATCATTTCTTGAAGAATGGCTTCCCTACGTGGAAAGGTACCGAATATTATTACTCTCGGTATAGGCCCGGTCTTGGCACGGTTCTGGTTGGCTGCCTTCTCGTCGGCGGAGGCGGATTTCACTATCTGGCCATGTATATGATCTGGAAGCGCCAGCGCGAATTTGTCGAGCGCTACATCAAGTTTGCCAGAAATGCAGCCTGGGGTGACAACATGGGTATCCCAGGCGTCGATGTTGGAACAGCAACTCCGCCACCGCCTCCTCCTCCTCCAGCGGCCGCAGACGACGAGCAACCGGCGATGGCGATGAATCGCAAGCAGCGACGCATGCAAGAAAAGGAGAGCCGCAAAGAGGCAGCCAAGGAAGGAAAGCGATCAAGCCGCACTCGAGGACGGGCCAGCGCACAAGCTAGTGGAAGTGCCACGCCTGTTCCTCGATCTCAAAGTGATGATGGGCCAACTGGCTCGAAGAAGAGAGTCGTGGCTCAGAACGGCAAGATCCTAGTGGTCGACTCACTCGGCGACGTGTATCTTGAACAGGAGGATTCTGACGGGAATGTCCAAGAGTTTCTGCTCGATGTAGGTTTACGTTTCCCCTTTCCCCGTATCCAGCTCCTATCCGATGATACTGACTAATTCCACTACCTATAGCCCAACGAAGTGCCTCCACCCACCTTCAAAGATACTGCGCTTTATAAACTCCCCGGTTTTGTCTATGCTCGCACTGTGGGTAAATTCTTGGGCTCGTCGGCATCCGCTGAGTACGCTGAAGACGAGGGCGCCGAGGATCTGTTAGACGATGACAATTCTTCAGAGTCTGCGATCCGGACTCCGTCTACAGAATCTACGGATGGCTTTGAGCTCCTCGAGAAGAGCGTGGAGGATTTGCCGAAACCCAAGACTACCGGTAGCCAGACGCAAGGCAGCGGCAAGGCGAAGAAGCGGAACAAGAAGCGGTAGTGAGCCCAGTTCATGCGACTCTCTATATAGTAGTAGTATTCTATAAGTGCCAACATCGTTATTGCGAACTGCCTAACGCCGGTCCTTTGGACAACATAAACTTGCCCAACTGAAGACGTATTTGTGGGCGTTTTTAGGGGCTCTCAAATCATACGTCTTCCGCAGTTTTGCCCCCCCTTAGCTTTCCCCTTGTCGCATGAATAATGCATCCAACAGTCAACAAGCATATGAGTATACAGTTGCCCGGGGGATAAGAATATAGGGTATGCAAATGGAAGATAGCAGCAAGGAGCTACAGACCGCCCCAGACAAACTTGTTAGAGACGAATAACCGCCTAGGAATGATTGGAAAACGTTGAATAATAGAGACCGGGGCCACGCGATCCCTGTTATGGAAGGTAGATGTGCCGCTTTGTTGTTCATGCCACAATATACCTATACACAATATTCACACCGATGTCTTGGAATTGGGCCTTGGCTGGTACTTGTTTACATGTAGTAGGTAGTTTACTTGTAGTACCTCTGTGTGAAAAAGACACCACATCAAGATACTTACACTCCATGTTCACTTTACTAGGTTGATGGTTTGACAGGTTCCTAATTCCCTATCTAACACATACTGACCTGTACTTATTAATCCACACATATCTACACATATACTCCATGTTTGTAAGCCTAGCCTAGCTGTATTATGTCTTGGGAAAAGACCGCTTCTATACACCTGGACTACCACTCAACCCAAAATTCAAACCAGCTTATAACCTGTAGGTTACGTATCTGTGACATAACTTGCGACTGAAAATATCATCATTTTTACTTATACGAGTATAGGAACAACTCTTGCTTCCTATGTTGTATACATTACCTATCATTGCATCTATGAGTACGTACCTAAAAGTGAGTATATGAGGTAATTGAGTTTTTCTTGTAACACGGCACCAGCTGAACGCGACACGTGTAACCGCTTCTTGGTCAAGGTACCTATGTGGGGGATGTTGCCTTCACATGGAATTATTTCCCTACCCGTCCCGCGTAAGGATGCAGCCCGCCCGCTGTAGGTGGGCTACAACACAACATTGTTGGTTGGGAGATCAAATCTCACACCGCATTCCAACCAATCGATTGGCTTTCCGATCTCCTCTGCCCCTTGTCCAGGCTCCTCTCCCACCGCAACCTTCTCCCTCCATTGCCCATGTATGTACCTATTAGTACGTGTACTACATTTTGTAGGTACAGCGTACCGTAGTGAGAAACCCCACGATCCGGCTCCTTAGACTACGTAGAGGTACCTGGACTAGCTTGAACAACAATTCCCTTCTGTCTTTTTTGTTTGTGTTCCCCCAGGATCTAATACCAAGGCATAGAAACGACGACAACAACAATCAGATAATGCTTTGACTAGGTACCCAGTCATTCGACTAACGTCAGAATTAGATCTTGCATTGTGCATCTGTGTTTGCCCTTGCTGCCCCATTTGGCTCGCCTGCAGCTTATTTGGTTGCTCTTTTGAATCGATGGTCCCTGTTCCTTCACTTTGCAACTGTCAAGTTTGATTCCCATCTTCGGCTTCCCACCTTCTTTGCAAACCTGGTGTGATAGGCTTGGAGAATTGCGATCCTTCCTGTGCATATCTCCGTGACCCGGGCTCAACGTGCCTTTAATCCGGACAGTTGCGGGCTTCATCCGCTTGCTAATAGCAACCTCTTCTTCCTTCCATCTTTGTCTCCTTTGGTCTTGTCATACCACACCACAATCGTTTCGTTTCTCCTCCTACTGCCGGCAAGCTGATCAACAACGTGGACCGTTGTATCACTGTTCACCGGTTTTTGTCACGAGTCACGAAGGCTATCCAGCCATATTCTGTCCTCGACGGACGGTATCGACTGTCTAAAACCAACTCGGCCGTTTCCACTTCCAGGTGATTTGCGTGAGCTACCACGCCCACCTGCCCCCCTCCAACCTAGGATACGATAACGCATGACGATTTGACGACGAATACAAAATGGCGGAACGATACGATGATACCAATGAGGCCTTGGATCCTGAACTACTCTACACCAAAGAATACTGCATTGGTTGGGATCCCATTGCTGCGACGGTCTAAGGCCTCTCGCTGACTTTTTTCTATATAGGGGGCGGTAGCTTTGGAAAGGTCTACAAGGGGTACTTTGTCCCATAGGTGGCCCAGACTGTGCGCGCAAGTAGCTAACCTGTGGAAAAAGTGTCGAGAAACGCACCGGTGAGGCCGTGGCAATCAAAGTAATCGACATAGAAAGTGCCGAAGACGAGGTTGAAGATATTATCCAAGAGATCGCCATTCTATCCGAGCTCCAGTCTCCATATGTCACGAAATACTACGGGTCCTACGCAAGGGGTGCCGAGCTATGGATTGTCATGGAGTACTGCTCTGGTGGGAGTTGCGCCGACTTGATGAAGCCAGGCATCATTGGGGAAGATTACATAGCTATCATAATAAGAGAGCTTCTTCTTGGCCTGGAATATCTTCATGCGGATAAGAAGCTCCACAGAGACATCAAGGGTATGGTTTCCCCCAAGCATTGTGCCCGATCTTTCGTCCTTTCGCCAAAGGTTTGGCTAACAGGGACTTGATGCAGCTGCCAACGTCTTGCTCGGATCCAACGGACAAGTCAAGTTGGCAGACTTTGGTGTTTCTGGCCAGCTCTCTGCAACAATGACTAAAAAGAATACCTTTGTTGGAACACCATTCTGGATGGCCCCGGAGGTCATCAAACAATCAGGCTATGACCATAAAGCGGACATCTGGTCGCTGGGCATTACGGCAATGGAGCTTGCGAACGGAGAACCACCGTATGCGGACATCCATCCGATGAAGGTCTTGTTTCTTATCCCAAAGAACCCTGCACCGAGACTAGAGGGAAACTTTACAAAGGCTTTCAAAGATTTCATCGAGGCTTGCTTGCAACGCGATCCCAAAGATCGGCCATCGGCACGGGAGCTTCTCAAGCACCCTTTCATCCGGAAAGCAAGAAAAACGACATACCTTACTGAGCTGATTGAGCGGTACCAGCGTTGGAGCGCCACCCACAAGTCTGAGGACGATGATCCCTACGAGGAAGGAGCTGAGTTGGTGGAGGAACGTCCAGTCAACGAAGACATGTGGGATTTCGGCACTGTCAGGATGGTTGGAGACAGGGGCGGTATAGTGCACCGACCGGGACTAAACCCTCTGGATGATAATACGAGAAATGCACGGGCATCGCGGCCCTTGGAAGGAGATTATGGCGAGAGTCCAAGAGAAACGTCTCCCAACAAGATACAATCTTATGATTTCGCCAACTCTTCCGTCTTGAGTACCCTCAAGGGCAACAATGGCCCAGCCTCGAATGTCCCACGACAGATCTCCCCTCAACGAAAACCACTTCCTGGCGGCGCGCCTCCGTCGCCTTCCAAGGTGGCTCTTCCCCCATCTCCCACGAAATATGACCAGGATCCCGGCACCCCTCGTCCTATTTCGAAACAGTCACCGGCTGCTCCAACTATGACGTCTGTTGACTATGATCGGGCTTTGCAAGAGCAGCTGCAAGACGACATGAACTCTCTCAGTATTACATCGCCCCATGCGAACATGTCGGACCAACAGCCCCGTCCACCCGTTCGAATGCATCTGCCGGAAATACCGCCATATCGCGGTCCGTCATCTCAAATGTCGCAGCAAAGGGTCAACACGCAGCAATCTGCTTCCAGCTCACAGGCTTTTCCATCCAAGGCGCAGCCAAAACCCTTACCGGCAGCTCCGGAGAGCTTCCCGACGCCAGCACCGCCTAACCCCAACGGCGAACTAGACGCCCTCAATGATGTCATATTCCCTGCACTCGAAGAGGCTCTTAAGCGTAGGCAGATTCGCTTGCAGCAGCTGTACCGTAACGACAAGGTCATAACGCCCCAACGACAACGTGCCGAAGCCGCACAGGACAAGATCCGCAAGCACGTTTATAAGCTAGCAAACGTTTGCAAGGAGATCGATCGGCTTGACAAGGCCGAACCCGTGGGCATGGGCAAAGACGTGGGCACCTTCCTCGAAGGACTTCTTGAAGAGATACTTGTCAGAGTCGAGCCTCTCGACGAAGAGGAATTGGAGTGAATGTCGAGGAGAGATCACCCATAAAAAACTTATATCTTCATGACATATTCCCGTCTAGCCTGGATGGGACGGCTCGCGGTCCGATTCTTCCGAGGTGAGCAAGCACGACAAACACAATGGCTGCGCATAAACGACAACACCCTGCCATCATGCTACTTAGCCGTTGTGACTTCACGTTTACACACAACACATATGTCTAGGCTTCCCACCTGGGCGGTGTCGGCAGCTCGGCAGATTTGTAATTTAACATCTTTTGTGGGTTACAGGAGCGATTGCTATGGAAATACATGCATGTGTGGCGACGTCCTTTCGGTACCGATAGTATTAATACCCCCGGGAGCAAATTAAAAACAAAGTTAACTATGCTACTGTTAGTGAGACATTGTGCCTAGCCGCGTCTATGCCAACACCGTCTCTGGCACTGCCTCACCATCTGTCTCCGCATTTACTTCCGCCTCTACCCCTTGTTCCGGCTCCGGCGTCGGCAATGCCTCGCTCTGGTGCTCCTTGATGTTGTCTTGGTCGACCTCCGGCTTGTCTCCGCATTTCTCATGGGGTTTTACTGGCCATAATTGGTGCCTGAGCCGTTTCATGGAGAATCTGTCATATTTAGATTGCGATTTGGTCGGGGTATTCTCGGGTAGAGTGTCGACTTTGATCTCCGGAACGCTATCCCTGTCGTCATCGACGCTGTCGACCCCTGCACTTACGACAGTGTTAACCGCCTCAGGTTCGGCATCCTTTCCTTTTGCAACTATTACACTGTCTCGTCCAGCGTTCGTGTCTATGCGGCTTTCACTACAACTTCTCAGAAATGGTGGATGTGTCTCCCTTCCAGGTAACAGCAACAAGGTCCTCAAGCTCGCGCTACTGAGATGTAATGACGTCCGCGTCGGGGGTTCAACGTCCTCCTCGCGTAGAAACCCCTTTTCGGGCATCTCCCACTCGAGGCAGGTGTCGTGGAACAAGAGGCGATGGTGTCGGCAGTGATTCTCATAGGCCTCGCGAACACGCGAGACGTAGTACATATATAACTTGTCGAGCTCCTTATCTTTCTCTGTCCGCGGTTTTCCTGACAAGGCTCGGTGACGACGTACGAGTTCGTCGAGGTTCCAGAGGTACGTCTCGCGGAGCAAACGGCAGGTAGTATGGTATTTCTGGATGTCATCTTCGAGCTATTGCACATCAGAACCCTGCTTATTCCATGACAGATAATAACCTAGAAATGCAGAGGCAAGACATCTGTGAAGTTTGTATTTGATGTCTAGGCGGTTGATGACATAATAATATCTGTAGGCTGTGTAGCTTGGCACGGCAGTATAGACAGGAAAAGGGGCTTACAAAGTCTCTCCAGTAGCACCATAGACACCCGCACCCCAAGCCGGTGTGGTCCGCGCCAGGCGGGAATTGATAAGGATCCAGCGGCCGATACTCGTCAATAAACGGATGACTCCCGCGTCGAATTGTCGGGATAGGATGGACGTCATCACTACTGTAAGCATGGTGGGCGTGGGTACACCGGCCCTGACAATGGATGTGCACACCAATAGCTCCCCGGGCAGCCGGTCCCGACGATCGAAGGGCAGAGGTAGGGGTCCGCAGGGAATTCATGTAGCTAGCAGCATTGTTGCCATCGGGGCTGCTGGGAATATTGCGTCTGCTAGGCGCCGTGTTTTGGACATAGGCACCAAGGCCCATCTCGTAGCGAGATCGAGTGGTCCCGGCTGCGGAGGCTGCGGCTCCAGCCGCCGCCACGGCAGTCACAGTGCTTGAAGCCGCTAACATCGAGGCCGCCTCCGCCATGGTGTCGGTCCGCCGGTCTTGGTAACGATAGCAGCACGGTAGTACTAGTAGGTAGCTAATAGCTAGTTTGATGTCTAGATGACAGTCGGGATATTTAACTTCAAGTCCAGTGGTTATAGGTTCCAGTCCTAGTGATTGTTCATGGTGATAATTGTTTATCAATAATCGTAGTTAGCTTTGGTTCAGGGTTGTACGGTTCTGTTGGTCAGATAGACACCGCCTGTGCATGCACCGTCATGCATCGTATGATGTATGGCGTTCCATATTCTGCAACCGCAAATACGGACCCATGTTATAACGTCGCGAGTAGCAGTAGCAGACGAGCTCCAAGGTGTAGATGTAGATATTGATGTAGGTTTAAGTTTAGGCTAGCTAGACTGGATACGAAATGAGGAGTTGTGTTCACAGAGTGATGAGCTGTAACTGCTTATTCTTGGATTGACCATGTCACCTCGCTCGGTAACTGCGACTCTTGTATGGTCCAAGGTCATGTTTGCGATGATTAAGAGACTCTGGGACTGGATGTAGGTATTTCAATTAATTTTGCTTGATCACGATGGCACCTTCCTCTACAGTGGAGCTAACCTAACGCGTTGGGCGAAGGAGCAGGTACGTGTATGTGAGATATGAGTAGAAATTGGACCGCGGCCTCTTTGCCGGGCGGTGCGTGTGAAAAATATCCAATCTAGCTTGAGAAGTGTGGCTTAACGTGGCAAGTGCCGCTAAAAGGCGCGAAGAAAAATTAGCCTCGGAAAGGGCAGGTCATTACAGCATAGATATATGTATGCTTACGTAGTGCTGGGCTAGGTGTCACTAATTTGGGCAGTAGCAAGTCCACCTAGGGAAGCCGCCTGCCGTTGGCCCGTACTCGTAGAGAATCTGTTGGCCGTTGCAGCGAGAAAAAACCAGCTCGGAATGTCACGGCTGCCAAATCTAGCATAGAGAGATAACGTGGAATCCACATCGACTACCACAACCTTTGACGATTAATGTTTTGCGCTATTTGCAGCTTTTAACTGCCAACTTATTTTTCCTGCCTAATATATTCTAACCTAACCTAACCTACAAAATATACGGTTCGATAATTTCCTGTCCCCTTCGTCCTCCCAAGTGCCAGATCCGTAGCTTTGTCGTCACCATGCTGTCGCGGGGCTCTACAAGAACTGCTCAGGTAAGTCTCTCTGTCCATGCATCTTGGTATGCACCATCAATTGATTTTCTTCTTCTGCCCCCGGGGCTTTCCTCTCACATGCAGGCGCACGTGCTCCCACGCAGGGATCCTCGGATCGCTAATTTTTCCCCCTTGGTGTTTATAGCGCCTTGCGCGAGCAGCTCGCCAGCAATCCCACATTCAGAATGCCTCGCGGTCCTTCGCTACCGTGCAATCCGACATCTTCAAGCCCACCAAGTTCGGCAGCAAGTACACTGTCACGCTCATTCCCGGCGACGGTATCGGTGCCGAGGTGGCCGAGAGTGTGAAGACCATCTTCAAGGCCGACAGCGTGCCTATCGACTGGGAACAAATCGATGCGTCGGGTGTGGAGAGCGGTGCGCCCGGCAGTGCCGAGGAGATGTTCCGCGAGTCCGTTGCGTCGCTTAAGAGAAACAAGCTTGGTTTGAAGGGTATCCTTCACACCCCCATCAGCCGTTCTGGCCACCAGAGCTTCAACGTCGCCATGCGCCAGGAGCTCGACATTTACGCCTCGGTCTGCCTGATCAAGAACATCCCCGGTTACAACACGCGCCACAAGGACGTCGACCTAGTCATCATCCGAGAGAATACCGAAGGAGAGTACAGCGGCCTGGAGCACCAGAGCGTCCCCGGCGTCGTTGAGTCGCTCAAGATTATCACTCGTCTAAAGTCGGAGAGAATCGCCAAGTTTGCCTTCGCCTTCGCTCTTGCCAACAACCGCAAGAAGGTCACCTGTATCCACAAGGCCAACATCATGAAGCTGGCCGATGGTCTGTTCCGTAAGACTTTCCAGACCGTTGCTGCCGACTACCCCACCCTCGAGATCAACGACATGATCGTCGACAACGCCAGCATGCAAGCCGTCTCCCGTCCCCAGCAGTTCGATGTCATGGTCATGCCTAACCTGTACGGTGGCATTCTGTCCAACATCGGTGCCGCCCTCGTCGGTGGCCCCGGTATCGTGCCCGGCTGCAACATGGGACGTGACGTTGCTGTTTTCGAGCCCGGCTGCCGTCACGTCGGTCTTGACATCAAGGGCAAGGATCAGGCCAACCCCACTGCTCTTCTCCTGTCTGGTACCATGCTCCTCCGTCATCTTGGTCTCGACGACCATGCCAACCGCATTTCAAGAGCCGTCTACGGCGTCATTGCCGACGGGTAAGTCGAATACGCGATCTTGGTATATTCGTCTACTGACAAATCTCGCAGCAAATACCGCACCCGCGATATGGGTGGCGAGGCTACCACTCACGAGTTCACCCGTGCTATCCTCGACAAGATGGATACCTTGTAAATAATAGACGATGAAATTTTCTTAGCCTACACCCTCCCTATCTATACCCGAACTCGACATCAAACCAGACCGACACAGACGATAAACTTTGACGCATTAGAGATGGGAATTAGGGGACGAATAGTACGACTATAACGGAGTCACGGCAGGCGACGATTGGGATCAAAAGCCGTCTGTATTTTAGATGGAATTAGGATAGGGGATGCGTCGGGATACAGTCAAAACAATTTAAAGTACAGTTCATATGTGTTCAACCAGTCTGGTCGTCTGGCTCCTCCTTTGCGTTTCCTATTATTTCCCCCTGCTGCCACTCTTGGACTCCTTTTCCCTAGGTTTACGGCTTCGGATACTAAGTCCAGATCTACTTTTAACGTGTTGCGCTAGCAGCCATCAACTAATTATTGGCCGACTCCCGCACAGTTCAGATGGTGCCGCCTACTCGGCCGAACGGATGCTCTCGGCGTTGTATTATTCACAATGTTGGTTAGATTCAAAGCACATAGTGACCCATCGAAATGGGCTCGCCAAGTTTATGCACCTGCGTGTCGGGCTCGTCCCACGTGCCGAAATGCTCGAACCCCAGTTTAAGCAGCACGCGACGGCTCGGGCCATTATACGTGGCAATTTGTGCCGCAATGCGCTCTTGTGCATAGGGTACCCCTGTTTCTTCTTCTTCTTCTTCTTCTTCTTCTTCTTCTTCTTCTTCTTCTTCTTCTTTTTCTTCTTCTTCTTCTTCTTCTTCTTCTTCTTCCCCTCTCTTTCCGACTTGTTGTCCGTTCTTATCTGCGGCATCTATCCGCTCCACAGTGTCCGGATGGACGCCAACACAGACGTCATCCTCTCGCGGTAGCCCGGCCCAGGCTTCCAACACGGCGCGCACGGCCTCGGTCGCGTATCCATGTCCCCGATGCGCCTCGGCCAGCTTATATCCTATCTCGGGCCATCCGGAACAAGACGTGTCGCGCAGCGAGTGCATGCCGCATTCGCCTATGAATTCCCCTCCCACTTCTCCAGCGGGTGACGAGAAGAATATGCCGAACCAGAAGTGTGTAGACCATGCCGAGAGGTGTCTGTCTAGCGTTTCGCGGGTCTCGGCGAGGGTCGTGTCGGGCTTGCCGGTGTTGCTTTCGGTCATGAATGAGGGCTGAGACCGGAGGGTGTGGAATGCGGGGAGATCGGACGGCGTTAGGGGGCGGAGGAGGAGGCGGGAAGTACGCAGGGGTAAGCGGGATGATAGGGGTTGGAGAGGGAGCGGGGCGGTTGTGGATATTTTGAGGAACGGTGGTGGTTTTTCCGGATGAGAGGCCATTGTGAGAGTTGTTGTGGTGCTTTCCGGGTGAGTTGTTTGGTTGTGGTCGGTTATAACCTACATCGTTGGCTCTGATGTTGGTTTGCGACTTATAGTAATAAAAATCATATACATATGGTACCTAGGGTTCTACGAGTATTTTCATTTTACTCTATGGTGTAAAATATATTCTGGGCGGGCATATGACTCATCCGGCACGACATGTCGTTCTCATGTCAGCCGTTATCTTGTGCTATATTTTGAATCTTACCAGTTCAAGACGCCGAGCTGAAAAGCTTAGAAACGAGCAGTCTTGTCTTTTTAGGTATGTAGTTTGCCCTCGCTTTGTTTCCAAAGGCATGACCCTTTTGGCCGGTCAGATGTAATGTTGTGCCCAAGTCCATGTTGCTTACCTACTAGGTAACGAAGGATAGTTACGAGGCCTGGTGATCTTAGGTTTATGCTCATATATTCACCTCGAACTCTGTTACGTGACCAATCTAGAAAGGCTTAGCTAACACCTACCACCTGTCGAGTCGGGGTTCGACGCCGTTAAACCAACTAGAGGCCGGCGATTCTTCCGGCTTATGTGGATAATACCTAGTTCCTGGCACGCTACGGTCTAC
Source organism: Poronia punctata (assembly GCA_022579005.1). Classification (NCBI taxonomy): domain Eukaryota; kingdom Fungi; phylum Ascomycota; class Sordariomycetes; order Xylariales; family Xylariaceae; genus Poronia; species Poronia punctata. The sequence goes on from MU401532.1 coordinate 81,395, forward strand.
CTAGGTGCCCCGACACAACATATGAGCGCAAAGCTCGTCCCAAGCCAGAAACGGTTTCAAGCATCTGTCTGAGCCTCAGCCGTGAGAGCACCGAGCTATAGCCTATGGGAACTAGGCCGGTGGTCCAAGGATCATGGCGGTATAATACCACAAACCCCTAAACCAGTCATATATCCTACCTATTGGAGCCAGGGGTCACGATAAGACTATCTCCAAGTCGCGGGCGCTTCCGTTCACATAGACTCGGCAGTCGCCCTTCTGCGCCTTTTGGAGGTTGAAGACGCAGAACCTATGATGTTGAAGGAAATAGGTACAACATCTCATGCCGCAGCGACTTTTCTATGTGTATTGTCCAGATTCGGCTGAGATCGTCATCAGGAAAAGGGGGCGAGTGCTGAATGCCTCCGAAGCGGCTCGAGAGAAGGCTCGTCATGGGGCGGCTTCCGGCGGTCTGCGGTTGTAGGGTTTCCGTGGACCTCATCAACGACGGCGCCTTTGTGCCCCAAGACAAAGAACAGTTGTCTATGCCGTCAATCCCCGTTATTTTGGCGGACTCTTGACTCCGTCCCCGGTTTCTGCCGCTCCGTCCCATGCTCATTTGGATATCGACGACTTCACATTGAAATTTGTGGGCGGAAAATGCACGCTGCGTAATTTTTTTTTTTTTTTTTTTTTTTTTTGTGGAATATGACGAACAGAGTTTCGGACTCGGATGGAACTGGGGGCGATAGTAGACGTGCTTAAGAATACGTGACGAAGGGGGATGAGATGAATATGTCTCTCCCATGATATTGAAATTCAACAACTGAAATGATTAGGTACCCATTGAGTTTCAAGACCTACATATATGCTGGCAGTGGTAGTAGTCCTGCGCTTACCCATTTGTACGCAGGTACATACAATTACCATTGGACCTCGGAGACATGCGGTCAGGTCGGGTATTAGTGATCCGGACCGTATGTAGCTTCGCTTTCTCTCCTTCGGTGGACGAGTAGATGCCTGCAGGCGCTGAATCACTATGAGAGGCAGGCTTGGGTCTTAGTTTCGTGGTATATGCCGTATACCTTACTCGTAAGTGTATGAGATTGAAAGTCGTGCCTCCCCCAGGCAGCCGTATATGAGCCACTCTGCGAGGCGGATTACGTGTAGTCTTTCAAATTTTTGGGGTTTCAATTGTGGCTGAGGTGCATGGTATATGTCATGTTTTCAAGCCCCTTTTGTAGGTCTAAAAATCGAGTACACGCCTACGTTGCTACTGCTACATAACGTGTCCACGATCGGGTTGACTTGTCCTGCTTATTTGAGCTGATTACACATACCAATATGTTACACAGGCATCAGGATCCGTTACTAAGGTAAATGCTTAGATAGATTGGCCATGTGTGTTTGTATGTAGAATGATAAAACTGGTTAATGTATTTATCCATTCGGATGTTATCATCGTTCTGTCGTTGGTAGACAGGGCCGACCTGCGCACTTGCGGCGAGGCAAGGCGACATGGTGCGGATTGGGTCAATGCACCGCGAAGTTCCAACACGGGGCCCACTGGTCCGTCGCACCAGTCTCGAATCGGTTTCGCGGATGCATTTTCCGATCGGGCATGCTTACCCATAACGTAAGAATACGCGGGAATGCAGGTCTCAGATGTGTATTCCACCACCGATTGTGTGATGTGATCGCTGCATGGGCAACAATCGTAGCTGCCCGTCGAGGTTAATGAAACTGCTTCGAAAGGTGGGACCCTTTATTCTAGTACCTATGTTTATCGACCTAGGTCCTACAGGTTCAAGGGCCAGACTGTCGTTATGAAGTCTGAACCCACAACATTGATCTTTTCCAGTTGAGGTATTGATAAAGCTAGAGACAGTATTCTAGTCAGAGCTTTATTAGGTTGATAAAGAAGAGAAATGTCCAAGGTGCTTATCAGGGCCCTCGACTAGCCTGATGCCTTGGGTGCTGGCGACCAGATTGTAATCGCTTTCAAGCGTTTGAGGCTTTGAAGCTTTGAGGTTTGAGGCTTTGAGAGCCCTTTTTGCCTTGCCAACCTCTCTTTCATTCCTTCTCCAACCCGTCCTAGCCCAGTCCAGGCAAGACAAGACTAGACCAGGACTATGATGTATCTAGGACACTCGCATGTACGACATCTACCATCACGGCGTAACAACGTCGAGTCGCTACGCGTACCTCGTACACAATATGTCCCTCGGCACGCTAGAGGACAAGGCTACAAAGGCAGACAAGCTTTGACCAGAACTACAAATAGATCAATTGCGGATCGGCCAATAGGTGCACCTCTGCAGGTTTAGCTGCCAACACCAGTATGGATCCGCCCTCACGTGTTGCCGAGACAAGAGAATATCCATCATTGCTTCCTACCTATCTCGGTAACTCGATCCAAACGTCCGACCAAAGCCCGACTTACAACGGCTATCATACTTTGTCCAGATATCTACTAAACTAGTTGTTTATACCAACCACTTTGTGCTTGTACGTGTAGCCTAGACTCAAGTGTATTACCTACGAGTACTGATTTAGCTCTTCTTCGACCCTTGTTAGGCGGATACATATTAATGAGTAGGTAGGCAAATACCTATTGGCCAAGGTTAGATAAGTCTTGGCTAAACCGAGCCCTGCGCGCGTCGTTACTTCGTAAATGTGACCTTTCTTAGTTTAGGTAGACCCCGTTACACTTAGCCTTGGCAAGCTGAAGTCGGTCCTAGGTACATGCACATACGTAGGTTGGAGGAGTTGACATGCAGCAAGGTCATCATCAGTGCGCAGGGAACCATCAAAAATTGGCGCTGGGATGATATCTACACGTACTCGCCTTTTGACCTTATAATTTACGATGCACAAACCACAAGGCGTAAAAAGAGGAGGAAGGTGATAACAAGGAACTGTCTTTAAACGCTCCAGATACCATCTACCAGTCAACATCCTTATCACTGCTGTGGGGAAGGGTTCGAAAGGAGTCACAGCGTTGGCCGGCGAGGCCCGGCAAGATGGTTGGACAAGCTAGCCCTGTCACCTGCCCTGGGTTACCCCAGCAAGTGGCCCATCTTTAGTTTTGGCGGGGGAATGTCAAACGCCAGGCTCTCCGTAATTGACCAATCAATCCGAGATATTGCATCACCGATAAGAGGGGCCAGCGTCGATTAGTAGTCCGGTTCCTGTCTGAGTGTGGGTTTTGTGGGTTGTGTATGGAATTGTGGACTGATGACCGTGGACGATGATGATGATGATGGGTTGTTTCTAAGAGAAATGCAGAAATCACAGACAGATAGACATGATGTGCGATGAACCTGATCCAACTTGCTTCGTAGAAAGGCCCACAGGGTAGGGTGGCACTGCAAGGGGGCTGCGAGGGGCCTAGTTACACGTACTAGTCTACTAACCTTATGGGCTTATGTACTACGGTAGGTAAGCATGTACAAGAAGGGAGGAATAACAGACCGCGCCTGCAGACGATGATCAAGGATTCAAGGGTCCTTATTCTCGCACAGCCAGCCGAGTCCTAATGCAGTATTTTCTTCCCACACACCATGATGGCGCTCTTCGAGCTCTGCCCCCGCCGCGTAGACCATACAGACCGATTTGCTGCGGTCGGATTGCCTGGCATCTAAAAGTACGGCGTCTGATACCATTGGCTCTTGTTCAGATCAGCCTCATGCCCTTGTGCACCCGTACCTTTGATTTATGTTGGTCTATGTTGGACAAAAGCACGAAGGAATCGGCTACCTAATCTGAGGTGTCCGATCTGGTCTCCGTGCAGGTAATTCGTTGCATTCCCACAGTAGGTACCTACCTAGGTTAAGCTACATGTATCAGTGTATCATCCTATCCCATCCGCGGGAGCCCCGTTCATCTTTGTCTCGCTTTTGGTCCCTACTCTAGCGTAGCGATCTCGCCCGACGGTCGGACGCTTCTTTCTTTCCTTGTCTCTCTTTTCCACGTTTCCACGTTTTCCCGTCACCTCGTGCTGAAAGACGACTATTCCTGGCCATAGGAGTTCTCCCCGTCTCTTGTATGCCACGTGGGAGAGTGTCATCATTTATTAGGCCTCAATATAGTTCTTACTCCGAGTCCTTGATTTTCGCGATTTGCTTTTTCTCTGACATGTCCGCCTAAGCTTTGCTTTTACGATTACTATTTACCCCCACCACAAATCCTTCGCACATCACGGCACCCCTCTGAGCTGGTAATCGCAACTAAACGGCCGAAACGCTTTTGCGTCACCATGGCCGAAGAAGTAGAAAGACTGGTACTTGCGCCATTTAGAGACATCGTCGAGAAAGGGAAGGCTGCGATCGAAAATGTCGAAAGCGCAGGCGACCAGGCGCCAGAAGCGATGCTCAAGGCAGCACAGAACCTAGTAAAAGAGGGGGAGAGAGCTTTGAAGAAAATCGAGCCGATCAGCACGGCCAACTACGAAGAATATGGGAGCAACTTCGTCGACGCAATCAAAGAGAATGGTACGGCTTCATTGTGAGGCCATCGTGTTGTGTCCGAATACTGATTAACGCCCCTCGTATAGATGAAATTTCCGAGTTCCGTTCGGAGCTGGTGGACCTCGTTTGGGATTTTGACGACTACATCGAGGTAGCCGAATTCGATGCTGGCAAGTTCGAAGAACTCCAAAAGGCCTCTAGGAGAGCGGCTCCGCGGATTTTGGATATCATTAAACGCATGAAACTCGTTCCTCCGACACCCGCGCCGCCAATCTCGCCACCCCCGTCGGAGGGAAGGCCCGCGACGAGTATGGCCACACACACGAGGCCGGAAAGTATGGAAAGACTGGTTATGGGGGATGTAGAAGGCCGCGCAAGTGATATGATCGGGACGGGCGCTGGACCGGACACAGGGCTCTGGGGAGATGCGGAGGGGCTGCGACCACCAAGGGGGCCCTTGTGCCGGGCCAATCCGTCTGAACCGCCATCGGAGCCACCTCCAACGCCACCGTCGGCGAACCCCTGGCAGGTTGGAAAAGCGCTGACGACTAACCTAGGGGTGCACTCTCAAGGAGACCATCTTGGACCGCGGCCTCTAGAGGTTGTCCCCGACTCGCCCACCATCCCTCAAACGCAATTGATATCCCCGAGCGACAGCTCCTCGGGCGCCACCTTGCACGAAGAACACGAAATGCGTATGCGAGCGGCCTCGCAAAGTCACGCATCTACTAGTGAAGGATCCCTATCGCCCACAATGAGCCAGCGATGGACAAATTCCACACAGGGCTCGGCCGAATGGGCCCGGCCGGGTCTTCCACACTCCCACAGCGGATTTGGCCGTCCATCACTCTCACATACGCTAGAAGATGGAACCCACGCACTATCGCCAGTGCATAGCCACGAATACGCTACTGGCCGAATACACCGCATAAAGTCGCCCATCGTCGCGACATCCTTGCCAAGACCAGACGGAAATCCCGTCGTTCCTCGTGGCCACAGTCCGGGGGCGGCTCATGCAATTGGCACGGCCCTCCCACTGAGATCAACGTCAGTGCCAAACCAGAGCTTCTCCTCCTATGTACTCTCCTCGTCGCGGAAGCCGTCGGCTGAATCAATCAACAGCTCTGTCTTTGACGTCGTCGAAGCTTCGAGCCCCATGAGCCCGATCAGCCCAGGGTATACAGGGGCTTCAGGGGCTTCAGGGCCTTCAGGTCACCGCCAGTCGGTATTATCTACCACATCGGGATCATCGGCATACCAGCCCGCACATCTGCCACCTCGGTACCCAGGCCCGCCGCCTGTCTATCAGGTGCCTCCCGTGCCGGCTCCCGACAGGCGGACATCTGGAGCTACCGTCGGAACCCAGTCTTCCGTGGGCCCTACGGCACATGCAAGGTCGGCAGGTGCAAGGCACGACGAGGGTTTAATACCCGTCGATATGGAGAGCTCAATGGGCAATGGCGCGTCGCTCCTAAAACGCGACCACGATTGCTCCATCACCCCCGCTAGTTCGTTCTACAAAATGAAAGGCTTCTGTAAAGGGGCAGAGGAAGCACAGCGCAGCCACCTGGGGTTCAAGAGAATCAAGCGGCCCATCGGCGTAAGTCCCGGTCTCGATCTACCGTTTATCTGTCTTGCGCAATTAGTCTTTAATGTGTTCTAACCGGGAGGTCGCACCAGGGATTCTCCTCCACTGTGGTGGCCAAGTGCACTCACTGTCTATTCGAACTCGATTATAAGCAGGTCGAGCAGGATTTGAACAATGAATGTGAGCAGCTGGTGCCCTTAGTGTGCTATGTATGACCTTACGGGGAGACTAACAATTAGGTGTCACAGCAACGGGCAACTTTACGTCAAACACTGTTGGCTTCCGCCTGAGGGTCCTACAGAAGAGTCACCTGCCAATTCGCATAATAGAAGAGCAGATGTACGGATGTCTCTTCTGTATCAACGAGGGCCGTACGCTGGAAGAGAGCGATGCTACTGTCTTTTTCAATCAGAAACAGCTGTTTGCGCATATGGCTCGCCATCCACGCCCACTACCGCGCGTCGCCGGAATCACCGTTATCGAAGATGTCGAGCCATCGCCGGCGCAAAGGGACAACTTCGACCTGCATTTCCCGCACCCTCCAATCGAGTCCGTCATGTTGGGCATTGCGCGGGAGGTGGCTCGATTACCGGCGGGCATTGCCACGGAGACGAAGAAAATAACAGCCCACAGCACCATGCGTCTGCCTCCCGACCGCCAGCCCGTGTTGCATTTTGCGATCGGGGCTCGTATCGTTGGCATCGAGTTTCCGGCCAAGTACGAAGGCAAGTGGGCCATTGGGTGGCACGACGGCGTGCGTGCTCCACTCGAGGCGGACACGGTCCAGATCGAGGCGCCTTCGAGGTCCGAGGTCAAGATGCAAGCCACGAGTAGTGTACAGGCCGTTGCGCGTTGGAAGTGGAATCAGAAGGGCGACGACCGGTGGTTGAAATTTGATAAAGGCGACGTCATCAAGAACATCTCATGTAAGTCCGGGCCGCCCGGCGCGCGGAGCTCCGGCTCTTCCTTCATTTCAATTGGTCTCGAACCACATACATCGAGTGTACGAGTATGTCATGTCATTTGCTAACGACCCGCCTCATCTCCACAGGGGTCTACGAAGACCATTGGTGTTGGTCCGGCACCACATCGAAGGGCAGCGGCGTCTTCCCGCAGTCTCACATAGATCCCGACTCGGTCCGGGTGGTCGATGCCAGTGATGCAGCTAGCGTCACGAGCTGGGAGAAGAGGAATCCTCTTAAATTCTCTCTTCGAGGCTAGAAACACGGTAGCGGCAATTCTTTCTCTTATGGCCAAATAACGATACGTGGGGATTAGACGCCTTTTAGGATACCAAGGAGTTATTCCTTGCTTACCTCCGTCTTTTTCATTTTTCTGTCCTTTTCACCCGTCTTGGGAAAGTTGCATGATGGGTTTCAAGGGAGTACCTAACACCATATGACCTACGGCTACGACATAGCTGGCTAGTCACCGGCATTCAGCAACGGCTGATGACTACGAAGATGGAAATGCGCTGACGGAGCATGATGGCGTCCACGATTATATCTTGTACACAAAGTTCTCTCGTATGTCTGCGGCGACTATACCCCTTTCTTTTTCTTTGTGCTTTATAGAGTGGCCCGGTGTGGCTATGAGGCCCTTGCTCCTTCCCTCAAGTTCATATCCGGCTGGGAACTGGGGGAATCTCAGCAAAGAAAATATCTATGTAGCATAGACATGGACTCTAAAATGTTACTCCCGTGTAGGTAGTTTATAGAGTGTGTGATTATTTCCAATGAGGAAAATCTACGTTGGCCTAATGTGTCTCTTTAGGACTTGGACAATGATTTTGCAGACTTGGCCACCACTTTAAACTGTTACCTCCCTCGGTTTACTGACTGGAATAAAGTAGTGTCACAATACAAGTACAAGTAGGTATTGGCTTCAGTTACAAGTTATGAAGGGCCAAGGACGGAAAGAAATCCTTGACAAGAAGCCACAAACAGAGGAGAGGCGTTAGTGGCGTAAGGAAAGATAACACAAACCGTGTTTAAACTCGAAATAACTTGTATTCAGTGGTTCACTTGTTTGTACTCGTACCTACTCGTACTCGTAGAAAGCTAGAGGAGGGATTGTTTTACCGTCCCTGGCGTTCTTTGCCAAGCCCTCATTTCCCGTACCGTACATAGGTATTTTTAAGGGGGGGCTGGGACGGGACCCGTTTCATGGTAAATCTTGGCAGAAACGAGACAAGGCAAGACATGAATGCTTCTAGAAGATCACTACCAAGGTAACCTACTGTAAGACACAACTTATGTAATCTTATTACACGTATAAGTGACGGAGAAAAGATAAATATTAGGGGAGAGGTGTGTTGGTTATTATCATCATCATCATCATTGTGCTTGGTAAATACCTTATGCTTACTTGTGGGTAATTAGCACGTAGGTAATAATAAGGAGATTGGGTTCTTTCTTTCCAAGGGACGTTAAGGTTAAGGGCTGGACTAGACTAGATAGAGCTGGCGATTTCAATATCATGCTAAACTAAACTATCCCAGAGAAATTCAATATTTGGTACGGGTTAAAGGAGTGAGTTAAAGTGTGGTTATAATACAGTATATATTAGGTGCTACCTAAGTCCTGCATTTGCACCTGCGCTGATATGTTGAGCCCAATATTAATTACAAGTAAGAGAGGGTGTTTCCTTGCTTACTTATCCTTTCTCCTTTATCTGACTATAAAGCTATTATGTGTAGAAGAATTATGACATGATAGGTAGTATATAATGCTGCGCTTACCCCGGGTCGGCCTCTTTCTTTATTTGAGTCAGTCTAAAACCTGCAGGCTGCCTTGCCTCAAGAGCTTGTTTGGCACGTGGACTTCACCCTTGTTAAAAGATTGATCCTTTCGGTATTTTTAGTGGCTAGGCATTTGCCAGGGACTTGGAATCTCACCCACCCACAATATTACCTCAGCTCCCTCAGACAGAACAGACTCACACCTCAGTTATTCAGTGTGTACTTGTGTGTGTTGTAGGTACGAGAAGGTATTTACAAGTAACCCCTATCAGATCTAGAAGATTGTAACAGTCATGCACTGTACTCGTAGGGACGTAAGGCTAGAGACGTGTTAGACAGTGCATTCTCCCTGTCCTTACCAAAGAATGAACGAGAATGTGACTGGATTGATTTCATGTCTTACCTGTCTGTACTTTTGCAGAAACTCTGCATGTTACATTTACACGTGTAGCAGAAGCAACTGCATACATACAATCATGTTTATGTCAGACAAGGGGCTGGGCCCGAGCATTTAGGAATCTTTAAATAGATAATGTGGCTGCTGCTGCTGACCGGCTATTGATGAGAATTAGCCATATGCAGTAGAACCAGCCCTCCCTTTTGAGCGGGGGAAACCCTACATTAGAACCAACTTTAGTCAGAGACCTGATTGGCAAAAGATAAGAATAATATTTATATATATGTAAAACAGGAAAAAGAAAACAACCTAGGTACCTGTACAAGGGATAAAAGCACGTGTTAGGCAGCTTGATGCAAAATATAACTGTGATATATTGTTTTATATGTTACCTAACCGGTTTTAGTTCTTAGTCAGCCTTTTACTATGCCCTGTTATAGTGGGTTTCTCTTACATTTATTAAAGAAGTTGGGCATTTACAAGTTTGGAATATTACTAAGTATAGAGGATCTATAAGTACCTGTTTAAAGAGAACTTTGAAGAGCACGTTGTTACTTGTAGACAACAAATGCTAGATAGCAAAAGACTATTTATTGCCTTGTATACACGTTCATTGTGTTCTTGGACATATATTTAGAAAAGAAGCACTTGACCGCTAGTCCAGTCCCTTTACATCTTTTTTTAACAGCTTTAAAGCTAGAAAAGAAGCAGACAGGTATGTGAAATTTGGACGAAAAGCTGTAGCCAGTCATTATCAAGAAGTCCCAGGTGTTTTTAATTGTCCGGCCCAATTGGGGAGAGGGCTTATGTTGCTATAGTAAAATCTTATTTTGAGTGTACATTTCAACCCCTAGAACAGGAAAGGCCATTTTGATATAGGTAACCTTAGATGCTAGGGGTCCAAGGTCGGGCCTGAGATTTTACAGTACATTTTCTCTCTCACCGCAGGCAGTCTATCAGACACCACCATTCCGCCTTCATCCCCTCTTGCAGGTTAAAGTTGGAGTATGGAGCGATCCTATTAATAACCATTCGCCAATTTGGTTATTGGCATTTAGGATATCTTGTTTTGTAAAGTCCGGACAAGCCCGAACCCCAGGAATCTTTTTTTGTCCGCCACAAACTTTTTACACCTACAACCCGTATCAGTTGTTATTGGCTCCCTCAAAAAGTCTTGCACCATATCTACATACCTATTGCTTGCCAGCCAACTACATGTATATATGTGACTTACTATCATCTATTGCCTAGGTTAACTATCGCGTGTCTTTATTGTTGCTATATCTATTTTCCCTGTTTCTTTAACGTACTTGTAAGTCAAGATTCCATTCCCTTCTAAGGTCTCTTGGTCATACGGTCATCACCTCAATTTGTCAGCTCCATGTCCAAACCCTAATACCTCCTGCACCGCCGTCGGCACCTATGGTGAAGTGCTTCTAGTTGGCAACCGTTGCACTTGCAACACACAAGAGCTTCGTAGGTCTACTTGAGACAAGGCCCTTGTATTTGAAGGCTCAATTTTTGCTTTCTATGCTTTCTATCCAATCATCCCCTCCAGTTCTGATTGCCCTTGTCATCAGATGCCTATGCAAAGCGTATAGCAATATAGTATCTAGTGATTCTAAAAAGTCGGCATCTGATTACATAATACATATCAAGGCATACTTTATGTGCCAGCTTGTCTCTAGATTTAAAGTTGGTGCGAACATGCACTAGTCTAGTCAGAGCAGCGCAGAAAGACCACGTCACAACGCTTCAAAACCCGCACTCTATCTCTACCCCAACCCAAAGTTCCCGTTTTGATTATAAGTCTTCAAGTTTCCAGCCAGAACATATATACATAGAAGAAAGTTTATAAGCAGAAGCCATATTTGCATTTTAATCCCATACAAGGACTGCAAGTTCCTTTTCCCTTCCTTACATCTATTTCTTCTTCCCATAAGTAGGAACAGACATATCACTTGGGCCTGCCACAGTATAAATTTGTTGCTGGATTTGAATGAAAGTACCTAAGAATAAGAAAAAGCAAAGAGGGTTCATCAAAGTCTAAACAAAAGGCTGTTCACCGGAGAAGGGTACCTGCGTGTAGTTTTTACAGGTGGTGTTTGCACCGCCTAAAGATTTCGCTGGGGTACCGTAACAGGCCCAAACCATTCTCCTAAAGTATTACCTATCCCGGGCAAGACTGGGGCATCTATGGGTCGAACCCTAGGACTAGCTAGCGCCAGCGGCTTCTTTACACTAACCCGCACTTAGTAAACGACCTTAGCACGTTTTCATCTCCGCCTCCGAAGGCATCCAAACCGTCTGCTTCTAGCCTACCTAACCTATCTATCTACACAATCCACCAACCCTCCAAACCTACTCCAAAGGTTAGAGGAGTTGCTGTCGTTAGTACCTATCAGACATCGCTTTCAATCGCCACCCTGCGGTTTGCTTACACATATCAGCTGTGCGGCTACCCAATTAGAAAGATACACCCGTCGATCTTCTCACCGCCAACAGCACAACAACCACCCTCTGCCTTGCCCTACGCCTCATCGCCCGCCTAATCGCCAATCAGCCGACAGTGCCAAACTCTACACCGAACCGTTACTGCGGCCTCAATTACAAACCGTCTTCTGTTAATCTTTGCGCCATGCTTCTATAGCCGTCAACTCGGATAACGTAGACATTTCCATCTCAGTCTGACCTACCGCCAACTTACTTCGTGGGTCCTTGGGGCCCGCTCACATCACTCATGATGGGCGCATGCATGAGCTCGAGCAACGATGAGGAGGAGCAGAAGAAGCGCAGTCAGGCAATCGACCGAGCCCTCGACGAAGACTCCAAGAAGTTACGGCGAGAATGCAAGATATTGCTTCTGGGTGAGCCTTTTTCTTCCTGTTGCGGCCGTCTGCGTCACTGGGACCCGGTTTACTGACCCAGATATGTCATCATCAGGTTCTGGCGAAAGCGGCAAGTCAACGATTGTGAAACAGATGAAGATTATACACCTGAGGGGCTATTCAGAGGAAGAGCTATACAATTACCGCGCGACCGTGTTCAAAAACTTGATAGAGTGCGCCAAGGCCGTTATTATTGCCATGGATCAGTTCGATATCGAGCCGAGTAATGATGCCACCAAAGACTACTGCGATTACCTACTCGGATACACAGTCGAGTCGGGGCCCACTGCCCGAATAGAACAGAAGGTTGGCATCGCCGTACAGTCGCTATGGAGAGATCCCTGTATTGAGCAGTTGATGCAACACTCTAACGAGTTCTATCTCATGGACTCGGCCGGCTAGTAAGTGCGATGGCTCATCTTGCACAGGCCCTGTCATCTGACAAATCACAGCTTTTTTGACGAGGTCCAGCGCATATGTGCTTTGGACTACCTACCTAACGAAATGGACGTCCTCCGAGCTCGAACAAAAACCACGGGCATATACGAAACTAGATTTCAGATGGGCGCGCTCAGTATCCAGTAGGCCGTACCGCAACTCTGTGAGGAGGGGAGATTGGTGCTAATTAATAATGTCTAGCATGTTCGATGTGGGAGGCCAGCGGAGCGAGAGGAAAAAATGGATCCACTGTTTTGAGAACGTCACGTCTATTATTTTCTGCGTGGCGTTAAGCGAGTATGATCAAGTACTTCTCGAGGAGACTAGCCAGGTACTTTCTCACGCCTTGATCCATTCACGAAGTGTCTCATGCTGACACGTCTAGAACCGTATGATGGAAAGTCTGTTGCTGTTCGACTCGGTTGTCAACTCAAGATGGTTCATGAGGACCAGTATCATACTGTTCTTGAACAAGGTGGATATCTTCAAAGTGAAGCTGCCGAGATCACCCCTGGGCAACTATTTCCCTGACTACTCCGGGGGCAATGACGTCAACAAGGCAGCGAAATACTTGCTATGGAGGTTCAACCAAGTGAACAGGGCGCATCTAAATCTCTATCCACAGTACGTAAAGGTTACGATTCTACCAAAGACGTTGGCATACTGACCCAGTGATTCAGTCTTACCCAGGCAACAGATACGTCCAATATCCGACTTGTATTTGCTGCTGTGAAGGAAACGATTCTCAATAATGCACTTAAGGACTCAGGCATTCTGTGAGAAGACGATTCCAGTGTTTTGTTGGGCCGGCGAGGCCCGTTTCCTTGCTTATTCGTGGGGAGCAAGTCTATACAAAAGCATCATCAGATTGGAGTTTTATGGGATATTGCGGATTATTCTGGGGCACGGCGTTTTGGAACACGGTGCCTTTTCGAAGTGCACCGTCCGCTTGAGATTTCTGAACGATTCACACGATACATGTTAACGGGCGTGGGGAATAGCAAGTGTGCAGAATATGTGCTAGGGAGGTTGGCCGTGGGCGAGGGACGCCTTCGCCAGGCTGATTTTTGCGGTACCTGCCCGGCATCCTCGTGGGACCGAAAACCAACCAGAGATTCCTCAAAACAGACGAGTCCTAACACCCTGCATGACTGCATAAACCGGTCAAGCGAGGTGGCACCGCTGGAGTAGTCTATGGCAGGGCGCTAGAAGGCATTAAAAAGGCTCGAAGGACACGACAATGAACTATCGATACCCTGTTGCGCAAAATATAGTTATTTCATGTTAACGATGTTGAGGGCGGGGATTTGTTGTCAGGGGTGTGTTGACATAGTAGGCCGACTGCCAGAGTACTTCACCTAGTTCACTGACTTGTGACACCGCATAGATGCCCCTGCCGGACAAATATATAGGCCTAACCCACGCTCTCTCATTGCACGTTTTTGAATGTCTATGAGTTACCGGCAGATATCCAAGGTAGACCAATCTTAGCATTGGGCCGTTGGACCACGGATACTTTTAAGGCACGACACAGGTTGCAAGGGTTTCGTTCTCTTGCGAACCCGTGCCAAACCCGATGCGGCATGCTGGTGGAATATATCATTAGTGCAGACATATCTATCTTGTAGCCCTCATAGGCTACAGGACAACTTTGATACGGACGTAGCACTACAGCAGAACGGCGGGCGGGGTGTTCTTCTAAAGGATGAGATGTTACATCGGAAGCGGGCAATGACATCGTCATGCATTGCAAACTGTCTAGGTCTACAATTTGCTCCCTTCAAAGTTCTACAGGCAGTTACCAGTCTGCCGTTCTTTAGAGAGGTTGTGCATCCCTTTTTTTCTTAACATGCGAGGGATGGCCCGGGGTAACCACATGTCAGTTGTGATGGATAGATGGCCGGATGCTAATGCTGTGTAACTGGTAGATAGATATATGTTGATAAGCTACATTTAATCCATTGTTTTATTTGCAGCTTCTTTGTCTAATTATCACAGCTTTTGTTTCATTGGTGTTGAATGCTGTACCTGACTGTTACCCCGCACTTCTGAGGTTGCCTCTCGTCTTTATGTGATAGCGCTGGGGGTTGCTCGGTGCTATTGACCCCACTGTTGCAATTGGACTTGGAACCAAAAAAAGGTGGTTTTATATAGGTTAGACTATATGGCATCTTCCAAGATAGCTTACAAGCGGCGAAGTTGATAAAGCTCTTGTGAGATTGGGGGATATTTATGTGCGGCATACCAATTCGGGTGGCGCCTTTGCCCAAATACGATACAGTACCCGCTGCCAAAGGGGCATGATTGCCCTGGCGTTGAAGCTTACATTATTTTGATATCCAGAACGCGCCTAGGTTGGTTCCTTTCTTTTCAATTCGACTACTCGTATAGACTGCAGCTTCAGGATGAAATCAACTCCAATGGATTCGAATCATATATGATAGCCAAGCTACTCGTAAGCTAGGTATGTGATCTGATGCAGGTTACACCTCCTTGTCGAAGCGCGATTCCAGTCCTAGGTAGTAATTACCTACCTACTTACATGTAGGTATCCACTGTAACTGCCCACTTCCTGTAGCTTTCCACACCCCGCAGTCTAGAAGCTGCAACGTCGTCATTGTGCTTCCTGGTAGGTAGGCCCGTACTAGTAGGTTCATTCCGTCCCCAGATACATTAGGTAGAGCCCCTCCAAGGAGGCATATCATGCCATTACATGCGCATGTGGGCTTGTGCAAGGCTCCCTTCTCCATGCCTCTTTTTAGCCAGTTAGTTATAGGCTCCATAGCCGAGATATCTCGTATGCTGTCTCCTCTGAACCTTCCCTGATCCCAGTAGCATTGCCCCTAGATACTACCCATCCTAAGAGCACTACTATATTACAGTGCAGCCGGAAGTCCCGCCTTTGACTTGCTTTAGCGTGACTGTCAAACAAGCGTGGAGCTATATAGGTAGCTAGTATCAACCTGCTCTTTGAATGTTCTCGTTCTTCCTTCTAGTCCGCTTTCTTTGAACCTCAAGCAATTTTTGACTCCAAGGTCCTTTTTGACGATACCTATCTGCTGCTCCGCTGTGGCCACTTAGAAAAGAGCCGCTTCGACTAGACGACGATCAGTCGGGAATAACCCCACCATAGGTGATAAGATCGACCCTCAACTCAACCTGTACGTAGTCTAGCCATTCTCTAGATGTTCCCACTCTAGCTTCCTGTCCGTCTACAATAGTCTAGCTTTTTATGTGTAGCTTCGAAGACAGTCTAGAACCCAAGTGTCCATCTAGGCCGCGTTGCTCTTGGCGTTCCTAGTCTCGAACCCCTCATTCCAGTCATGGTTTCATCTGCCAGCACTTTTGGCTCCCCCGCCAACGGCGACCATGTCGACCCGAACTCAGAAACCTACTTCACTAGATTTCTCGTTAGATAGTTGCTGATTACTGACCGACGAAGCCTTGTAGCTCGATCAGCCGTTCACAACTTCTTCATAAGCGACGGATTCACCATGGCTTCAACCGAGCAACGTCTACCGTCGAGGGAACGACGCCCCTCTATGGGCGCACCTATTGTCGACATTCTCGGCTCAGTAGGACCCGCCGGGATATCTCGGCCCAAACACAAACGCACAGTTACCGGTTTCGGTGCTCAGGAGATCAAGAGTGTTGAAGGTAAGCCAGCTTCAGTCCCAAGAACCATCCGACCTCCATCCTACGGCTATTCCCTCTCGCGTCCATTGTGTTTAATGTCATATCCCGCACATTGTGCCCTCGTGTGACAGTTCTAACCCTATAGTATAGCCTCTATCCCCGAGCCGCAGCGTGAAGCCTGGACCAAGCATGAGTTTTCTGGATTTCGTACCAAGGAGGAGTTTGAGAAAGAGGTTGTCCGCCACGTCGAGACCACACTGGCTCGCAGCATATATAATTGCGACGAATCGGCCGCATACTCAGCCGCCAGTTTAGCTCTCCGAGACCGCTTAGTCAAAGAGTGGAACAATACCCAGCAACGCCACACTCTCAAGGACAGCAAGCGTGTCTACTATCTGAGTCTGGAATTCCTAATGGGACGCGCCTTTGACAATGCAATGCTCAACGTTGGTGTCAAAGATGTTGCCAAGGGTAAAATACATTCCCCGCCCTCCAAGGATCTGTGTTTTCGTATCTGCGGGGACTAACCATATTGTAGAGGGTCTCAACGAACTAGGATTTCGCATCGAGGACATTATCGGACAGGAGCACGATGCTGCACTAGGAAACGGTGGCCTAGGAAGACTTGCTGCGTGCTTTCTTGATAGCATGGCCTCTATGAACTACCCGGCCTGGGGATATGGGTTACGATACCGCTATGGTATCTTCAAGCAGGAGATTATCGACGGGTACCAAGTGGAAGTACCCGACTATTGGCTTGATTTCAACCCATGGGAGTTCTGTAGACATGATGTGACCGTTGATGTGAGAGACTCTTGTTTATTCTTCCCATTTCTTCTTCCCACTAACAATGACGTTAGATCCAATTCTATGGAAATGTACGCAAGGTCCAGGACGAAAACGGAAAGACGATATCCGTGTGGGAAGGTGGCGAGACAGTCACTGCCGTTGCTTACGACGTCCCGACACCAGGATATGATACCCCTACTACCAACAACTTACGACTATGGTCGAGCAAAGCAGCAAGCGGCGAATTCGATTTCCAAAAGTTCAACAGCGGCGAATACGAGAGCTCAGTGGCCGACCAACAAAGAGCAGAGACCATCAGCGCTGTCTTGTATCCCAACGACAATCTGGAGAGAGGAAAGGAGCTGCGTCTCAAGCAACAATACTTCTGGGTGGCCGCATCTCTCTATGACATTGTTCGTCGCTTCAAGAAGTCCAAGCGCAGTTGGTCTGAGTTCCCAGACCAAGTTGCAATCCAGCTCAATGATACACATCCAACGCTTGCCATTGTCGAGCTACAACGCATCCTGGTTGATATTGAAGGCTTGGAATGGGATTCGGCCTGGAATATAGTCAAAGAGACTGTGAGTTGCCCTTCTTAGCCCTGTAGGACCTGTGAGAACAAGTGCTTATACATGATCTAGTTCGGGTATACGAACCATACCGTCCTCCCCGAAGCCCTTGAGAAGTGGTCAGTTGGGCTAGTCCATCATCTGCTTCCCCGACATCTCCAGATCATCTACGACATCAATCTGTTCTTCCTGCAATCGGTTGAGAAGGCGTTCCCCGGCGACCGAGATTTGTTGGCTCGCGTCTCCATTATTGAAGAGTCTCAACCACAAATGATCCGAATGGCATACTTGGCTGTCATAGGATCTCACAAGGTCAACGGCGTTGCTGAGCTCCACTCTGACCTGATCCAGACGACTATTTTCAGGGACTTTGTAAACATATTTGGGGAGGACAAGTTCACAAATGTCACGAATGGCATCACTCCAAGGCGATGGCTTCATCAGGCCAACCCGCGGCTGTCGGAATTGATCGCTAGCAAGACGGGTGGCCACGATTTCTTGAAAGATCTCACTCTCCTGAACAAGATCGAACTCTATGTAGATGACAAGGAGTTCCGAAAGGAGTGGGCCGAGATCAAGTATGCCAACAAGGTCCGTCTCGCCAAGTATATCAAATCAACAATGGATATCAACGTCAATCCATCTGCACTGTTCGATGTCCAGGTCAAGAGAATCCACGAGTACAAACGACAGCAGCTCAACATATTTGGTGTCATTCATCGATATCTGTCCTTGAAAGACATGAGTCCAGAAGAACGGAAGGAACAGCAGCCTCGCGTTTCCATCTTCGGTGGGAAGGCTGCGCCGGGTTACTGGATGGCCAAGCAGATAATCCACCTCATTAATAGCGTCGGAAGCGTGGTCAACAAGGACCCTGATATCGGAGACCTACTGAAGGTTGTCTTCTTGGAAGATTACAATGTCAGCAAGGCCGAGATGATCATCCCAGCTTCAGACTTGAGCGAACACATCTCCACCGCTGGTACAGAGTAAGTTGACCAGTATAATCTCTCAGTAAGACGCGGACTAACAGGTTCCTAGGGCTTCGGGAACAAGCAACATGAAGTTCGTGCTGAATGGCGGGCTAATCATTGGTACCTGCGACGGCGCAAACGTAAGTCTTGCATTATATAGACTCAAAGACGAGGAATCACGCTTACTGGATGTAGATTGAGATCACGCGCGAGATCGGTCAAGAGAACATATTTCTCTTTGGAACTCTGGCCGAAGACGTCGAAGACCTGCGCCATACACATACATATGGAAAGCACGCCATCGACTCAAACCTGTCACGGGTGTTTGACACCATCCAAAGTGGCATGTTTGGCAAACCTGACGACTTCAATGCCCTAATTTCAGCCGTCCGCGATCACGGAGACTACTATCTTGTCTCGGATGACTTCCAGTCGTACATTGACACGCAAAAGATGGTCGATGAAGAGTATCGGAACCAAGAGGAGTGGATATCCAAGTGTATTCGTAGCGTCGCGCGCATGGGCTTTTTCAGTTCTGACCGCTGCATAAACGAGTATGCCGAAGGCATCTGGAATATTGAGCCGCTACCCGCTTAGACTCAAGAAGTTGGAAGTCACTGGGACGCGGTGGGAATTATATTGGCTCTCCTTTTGGGACCAAATACACGCTAAACGGGCCATTGAGTTAACACTTTGATGATTGGGAAAGCTTGGTTCCCTTCCGGCGACAGTCATCCGGACGACATACGCATGCTATTTCATTCACTCTGTATCCGTCAATCTTATTTAACCTAATACAATCTGCGTATAACACGACACCTGCACCTCACAACCTGGGACAGCTTAAACGGGGTTGGGGATTAACCGACGTGACAGCAAAGTTGGATTGTCGATAGAGAAATGCGGGTTATACAGCCGGGAACCGGAGGGCCGGTATCCTGTAGGGTAGCGATGACGAGAATCTGCTCGTTATCTAATGTACGAAGTACGGCTTAAGCAAGTGTCGGTATCTGCATATGGTATGCCCTGTCTACAGTGATCTTTAGGGTCCCCGTCACGTCTCATCACGTTGAATATAACCTGGTATGCCGGTTACCAAGCATGTGATCGCGGACCAGAACGCGAACATGGGCACGGAAGCTGGTAAGACGCACTCAGATCCGGGAGAGGCCGTGCCACCTACTTTTGTTACCTACTCGTAAGTCGTAGCTATATTTCCCAATAAGTAATGGAAAAGTACCTACTGTGTAGTTCTCAATTTTACCTTATAACTTACACAGCACCACCGTACCCATACGTAGATGCAGCTTGAAGTTTACAAACCTGAAAACATTTTGTATTATGTCTTGGTTTAGAATAATGGAAGTGTACTCGTATGTGTACAAGTAAGGGTGCCAGTTACGATTCTAACAGTGTCACATCCTAAGCAACACACTGTATATAAACTGTAGAAGTTGAAGCTGATGGACGCAGGAGGGGGTGCGCGTTAGATATGTACATGTAGGTTAGCTTAGTCGGTAAAGTCCTACCTACTCGTACTTGCGTAAGGTACCTACCTAGGTAATCTAGCCCAACGGCTTACATGGTCGCAAATGACGTCATACTAACCCTAACCGGTACTCAAGTGTCCCCGTGACTTTACCAAGGAATTTGTCTACCGTAGTAGCGGGCTGCTGGCTAGGTAGAAAAAGTACAAATACCTAGGTATGCATGATAATTCGATGCAAAGCCCATTTATTTTAGGAGATTTTGTTCCGGAACTTATGCAAGCCAAGTTGAGCGGTCTGCCAGTCATTCTCTTTTGGAAATGCGCATTTTTTGCTTTAAAAGTGTCAGGTGTTGTTGTTGTTGTTGTTGTTGTTATCTACATACACGTACACATTCAAGAAGAAGAGAGAGGTACCTCGGTAAGGTACTTACAGTCTCGTTTTTTACTGGGACTAGGTACTTATCTACTACGTCATATGGATTGCTTACAGCTTAGGTTTTTCAAGGCTTTAAAGGAACTAAGTCAGGTACGTCTACTCGTACGTGTGGTTAGGTGTTGATAAGTAAGTAGGGGAAATTTGGACTAGTAACTAGGTTCGGTAGGTAGGTAGAAAGTACGGGTCGTCTGGGCGGATTGAAGGGACTTTGGGGTCTGGTGTTGTGTTGTGTTGTCTGTCAGGGTGCCGACAATATCGACAAGCCAGCCCCTTGGGGATTTGTTTATGAGATGGAATTATGTCAAAACACCCACACCACTTGAATAGGAACAGGAACCTGAAGATGAACATTAACACCAAGAACTTTTTTTTTTTTTTTTTTTGCGTTGCTTCAAAGGAGTAACCTTCTCGTCCTAAAACTGTAGATGCGGATGTAGGTAAGTATTTCAGACTAATGTATTAAACACGAGTTTGACAAGGGGGTTTTTCGCTTGATAGGCCTGGAGCTAAACTTGAGTTGTATGAATCGTCGATGAGACAGCTTAGTACTCGATGGTCGGTAAAATATTTATTTGAGAGGACGGAGCGGACCCTGGCGGCCTCTGCATTTTAAGGGCCGACCCCTATGCTCATACCTAGGTTAATTACCCATGCTAATACCTCCTAAGGGTAAGAATCCAACTAGTCTCGCAGTCAAAGAGTTGTTCTAGGAGGCATCCCGCTGTCCTACAGGTAGGAGTGTGTGTGTCTTTTTACTGCAGCTTCCTCGGGTGCAAGTATGGCTGCTGTTTCAGAGTTTGTAGATGAGGCAGGTAAAAATAAATATTCATGAGAAAACAAGCAACGTACCGGAATAGGTTTCTTTAAGCTTAAGGTTTTGCTGACTAAGTATTGTTTGTTATTGATCTGCCAAACCACTCAGTGTTATGTGAAAGACCTATTTGGAACCTTAAGGTCAAGAGAGCATGATGTACCCTTGGATACAACAGTATACTTTGACTACTTGCTCGAGAGGAAGTATACACAGTGCGCTCATTCCCAGGTTACCAGATTTGCCTAGCCAATAGGCAGTGCAGGCCTATGCTAGCTCATGCAGATTGTGCAGTTCCGCAAGCTAAAGGAGGGGCTTACCCCGGTCGGTGACATCATTGTAATTGTGCCTAATTCTATAGCAAGTACATCATCTAATACCTACTGTATTGGATATGTGTAGATGTCAACCATCACGATGCTGTTTTACAACCTCTAACCTAGTGGCAAGTACGCATATGTGTAGACATCGCCTAATTCTACTGAATTTGCCCAAGTGAAAAGTTGGCCGTGGTCGATATTGAGCAATAGTGCGTTGGTTAGAAAGAATTGCTAACTAAGTTTCTGTACGGCTGTTAACTATCTATCAAGAAGAACTTATAAACTATCTGCTCTCTAAACTCCTAAGGGACCGGTTCATACGTACACCTTCTCTAGGGACTTGAATTAGCCAGTCCCCATCTCGGCCCGGAAGCCTCTTATGCGGGCATATGCCATGCAGAGGTGGGTATCGCCAGACAACCAAGGATCTAGGGTCTCATATTGCTCTGTTCACTGACCAGGAGGATGGACTGAATACCTTGTGGATATCTCGTGGTCCTAGCAGTAGCAAAATATGCTCATGTCTAGGCCTTCACCACCAAGAGTATGTCCATTATGAACTTTTTGCCGAGAAAACAACGACGAGGTAAACAACATGATAGGCGTGATGCTGGCACATTGGTAAGTCAATCCGTGAAGGGGTGGCTTTAAAAGTCCGTCTAAAGGGAAACGAAGTTGGAACTAACAGAATTGCATCGCTCTTTCCTCCGATCACCAGAATGCCCACGAGTACTGACCCATCTACCCTAACCCCGTACCTTTAGTAGTCTATTCTAGGCGTTGATGAGTAGTCCAGGGAGGGAGGGGGTGTGTATATTTCGAAAATGTCCATCCTTGACGTCCGATATTAGCAACCTTAATCGTAATACGCATGGCTTAATCATTATTGTATTTTTTTTTGACGCGTGTAGATCAGGGCTTCTGACGGATCGGCGCTTGTTTTACAAAACATGCTTGGTATGACATGATAGATGTATGCTATTCTAGACACGGGAATCTAGAAATTCCATCTTTTGATTGTTTTCGCCACTTGTTGGAACACTAACCTAGATTGCCTAGATATTGTAAATCATGGTCCGATGGGAGAATGGGACAAATCTTTTGACAGCAGGGATTCCAAAAGCACGGTGACTCTTGACGACGATGCTGAAGATATGAGAGCACATGATTGTGCCAACCCCCTTACCAAGTGTATAGTCAAATGGTACACCGTCACGACCGACTATCAGCTAGTTATCGTGGTACTGGGTGAACATATCTACGTGTACGTATTCCTAGGTAGAATCAAATAATAGTTATGTACCTAGTTGTACTCTCCTAAAGTTATTAGGATCAGATATCGTACAGGATGGCAATGTGCCATCAGCTCTTACACATGTCTTGTTAGACTACCTAGTCTATGATAGTAAATTGCATAAATAAACACCAATAGCAGTGGAATATTTCCTTTTCATATTTGCCTCGACTCGTGTAACCTAGGTTAGATGGTGTAGGCCATCTCCTATATGTATAATGTAAGTCTAAAACCTATCTAACCGCGGGGGTCATCCATTATGTGCTCTACAATCCCTTAAAGGCTTATATAACCAATATCTTCATATGTAGCTACAAAGGACAGGACATCTCTATTTCTCCCCAGCAATCCACTTCTGGTGGACTACTATTGCGTACATCGTTTGACAGAAGCTTATCTACTCATGGTATCCCCTCAACTGCGAAGTTGATGGAGCAATGACACAGGATAGGAACACAATGCTACCCGGGAGGTACAAAGTTGCACATTCTCAGATGTTTTTCTCACAGTGTCTCCATGATACGGCTTACAACTGGATTGGCAGGAGGGAGGCATGTAGCTCGCTCACCCCTGCTCACAGCACAAGCGCGAGCCCCGCCCAACACATTCGAAAGGCAGGACCCAGGTACCTACTTGCCTACTTGCCTACCTACTTACTTGCCTACTTACTTGCCTACGTTCATCTGTAGTATGTACGTGGAGATGCTCAGCTGGTAGTTGGTCCTGGAGGAGGCACTCTTGAAAATACCAACCCCGCTGTTACATGGGCATCAAGATTCTTACAGAGTAGGTACAGACCTTCGCGGGTTTTGGCGCAGTTGGGGACAGGGCCCAATTCGATTAATTGATTGCCCAGTAGAGGTACCTACAATCCTGATCCCGATCGCCGCTAGACCTATATTAGCCATAGATTAACACAGTACACATATACCTTGCTTCTTACGCTTAGCACTTCATAGAAAGGCACCGCACCCCCAAAGCGAGAAAGTGAACGGCGTGTGGGAGTATAACCGTACCTCTCTAAATCCCCAACCCGACTCAACTCTAAACCATTTGGAAAATATTTCCTGGTCTTGTTTCCGTCCCAGTCTTTTTTTCTTATCCAATTCAAAGCCGCTTTTCATCCTTGCGCCTGGGAAGTTACGTTTAATCCTTCGAGTTGCGCCGCTTGATTCACTCTTGCTCGATCCCGACTGCGATTTCTTGGGCACTGGCTCAAAGGAAGTACCTACTTAGCGCGCACGGCCAGATTTACTTACCCCTCGCTCCGTCGCTTGACCGGTTCGGCTGTCGTCCTGCTCAACGCAACGCAACAACAAATCCAGACCGCACCTCTCTCTAGTCTTCCGTGCGCCCGGCTGTTTACTGAATAGCTCCTTTCTACCTATTCTTCTCCCCCGATATATTCCATCAATAGCGACGAAATGGCCGAATTCATACGAGCCCAGATTTTCGGCACCACATTCGAGATCACCTCGCGGTATGCACACCCCCTCCCCCCGCTATCCTGTTGCGAAAGCCTTCCAACATTACGGTGGAATTAACGATTATCAGGTACTCGGATCTCCAACCCGTTGGCATGGGAGCCTTTGGCTTGGTCTGGTAGGTCTCCCTTGTCTCCCGGCACCGAAACCGAAACCGCCTGTTCTAACCCGTGTCTCCCACAGCTCGGCCAGGGATCAGCTTACCAACCAGAACGTGGCTGTCAAGAAAATCATGAAGCCGTTCAGCACTCCAGTCCTGGCCAAAAGGACCTACCGTGAGCTTAAGCTCCTGAAGCACCTTCGGCACGAGAACGTAAGTGGCTTTTTTCGCTAGCTAGTCACCGTGCCGTGACTGTAAAACTTGCCATCGACTAACCCTGGCCTCCAGGTCATCTCTCTCAGCGACATATTTATCTCGCCCCTCGAAGACATGTACGTACTCTCGAATACCTCCTTTTACTGCGGAGAAGGGTCAGCGATCTGATCTATCCGATGCAGCTACTTCGTAACCGAGCTTCTCGGCACTGATCTGCACCGACTGCTCACCTCTCGGCCCTTGGAGAGACAGTTCATTCAGTACTTCCTCTACCAAATCATGGTATGCTGTGATGTTGTGTCGTCTTTTCTTCCTCTTTTTTCATGCTGATTCAAGTCCAGCGCGGACTGAAATATGTCCACTCCGCTGGTGTCGTCCACCGCGATTTGAAGCCGAGCAACATTCTCGTCAATGAGAACTGTGATTTGAAGATTTGCGACTTCGGTTTAGCCAGAATTCAAGACCCCCAGATGACTGGATACGTCTCGACGAGATATTACCGCGCCCCCGAGATCATGCTCACGTGGCAGAAGTATGATGTCGAGGTTGATATTTGGAGCGCAGGCTGCATCTTTGCCGAAATGCTGGACGGAAAGCCCCTGTTCCCTGGTAAAGATCACGTCAACCAGTTCTCCATCATCACCGAGCTCCTTGGTACGCCTCCGGATGATGTTATCAACACGATCGCCAGCGAAAATGTATGTCACTCTCTCTCTCTCTCTCTCTCTCTCTCTCTCTCCCCGGTGCCTCTTCCCTAGCCAGCTTTTGCGCGGCAACGCGTGGGAGGGGGGGATGGAATCTGCGGTTGTGCTGACTTACCCTTGCCAGACGTTGAGATTCGTCAAGTCGCTTCCCAAGCGTGAACGCCAGCCACTTAAGAATAGGTTCAAGAACGCCGATGATGCCGGTAAGCTGGACCACATTCCCCCTGCGCAGGAGTTTCTTGGTCACTAACTGTCTGGAAGCTGTCGACCTACTGGAACGAATGCTAGTGTTCGACCCTAAGAAGAGAATCACAGCAGCCGAGGCTTTGTCTCACGAGTACTTGGCTCCTTATCATGACCCCACCGACGAGCCGGTCGCGGACGAGAAATTCGACTGGAGCTTCAATGACGCCGATCTCCCGGTCGATACATGGAAAATTATGATGTAAGTTTGACCTGCCAGATACAACTTCACTTCCGAAAATCCAATAATAACCCAGGTCCGAAATGATAGGTACTCTGAAATCCTAGACTACCACAACGTCGAGAATAATCTGCCATCGGTCGAGAGTCAACTCAATGGCGCCTAAAGCTCTTCTGCCACTGCATAAGCTGGCTGCCAAAAGAATTAGCACAAAGAAAAAAAAAAGCACAACGATACCACGACAAGGCCATTGGGATGAATCCGCGTTTCAGAAAGAAAGACCATTTTGAGTTTTGGTTTCACGGCGTTCTGAGAGGGGGAATGATGGGTTTGCAACAGCAGTCTTGCCCGAATCTCGATAGCCTTAGGGGGGCGAGCAGCATGCGGGACGTATGAATTCTAAAGATAAATGACGAAAACGGACGAGGAAACAGGCGAGAGAAAGGTCAAGGAAAATACTATACGCGAAAGGTATCCGACAACGGGGGCGATATGATAATAAGGTGGCAGGGGAAGGACACACGCACAGGGGGTTGGCATTCCGGCAGTTGCTGTAACTTTAAACCTGGGTAGGCAGCTTGGGCTTCCTGGTGTTTCAGGAGGCGCTGGTTATTTTACAAGACTTTCACGCTGCTCCGTTGTGAAAAGCTTGACCTTTGCCATGCCAAAAGGTCTAGGAATATAGTAGATGTATGTGGTCATGCAGCATAACTTTTGGCCTCTGGCGGCTACAATAAAATCGAGAAATGACACATTGGTCTCTGCCCTTGCTATAAGTCGTTTAGGAAATGGGGGGTTGTATTTTACCCGGAGATGTTGGAAGGATTGGTATCCTGCGGATTTGCTACGACTTGAGAGGTGAGCGCACTAGGTTAGGTTATATTAAGCTCCAAATCTTCGGGAAACGAAGCTATGTATCTATTGCCGGGCTTTCCCGACCCGGTTCGGTCGGGTTAGCCGTATAGCGCAACGGTAGGCCAGACCAAGACGGACACTCGCTTTTGGGGGATAAAACCCTAAATATGTTACAATTTTTTTCATTTGCTTCTTTTTTCTCTGACTTCCTGTATCTATAAGACTAGAATACGTGGACATGCTGGAGGGTCCTGGACAAGAACTCTCATTTCGGCTCGTTTTTGGGAAGTTAAGCTACCTAGATCTATCATCTATCATCTAGGTACCTACACGGAAAGGAAGAAATCCAATACAAGAAAGAAAGGAAACACTCCTAGTAAGAGGCCATGACAGACTCAATCGGGACAGCATACGAGGCAGCCGAGGCGCGGTACAAGACATCGAACCCGCGAAGCGGAGCAGCGCACAGAGCGGCGACGGCCAGTCTTCCGGGCGGCAATACCCGGTCCGTGCTACACTGGAGCCCGTACCCGCTATGCATCGCCTCGGCATCGGGATACCGATTGCGCGACGCCGACGGCCACGACTACGTCGACCTGTTGGGCGAGTACTCGGCCGGCATCTACGGACACTCGCACCCGGTCCTGCTGAGCGCCGTGACGGAAGCCCTGGCGGGAGGGATCGGTTACGGGGGTCCGCACGTGGCGGAGAGGAGGCTGGCGGAACTGATCAGGGAGAGGTTCGAGAGCGTCCGGCTCGTGAGGTTCACGAATTCGGGGACCGAGGCGAATCTCTTGGCTATCGCGGCGGCGAAGAGGTTTACGGGCAGATGGAACGGGAAGGTTGTGGTTTTTGAGGGGGCGTATCATGGGGGGGTCCTGGTCTTCCCGTTTGGATGTGGGGATGTTTGGAATAAGAAAGATGAAGAGGGGGGAGGGGAAGGGGAAGGGAGGAAAAAATATGAAGGGCTTCGAGCGTTGAATGTTCCGCATGATTTTGTGGTTGCGAGGTATAATGATGTCGACTCGGTTGATGCCGCTCTTGCTTCTTCTTCTTCTTCTTCTTCAGACGGGGGAGGAATAGCGGCGATCTTGCTAGAGCCTATGCTTGGTTCGGGAGGAGGCATCTGCGCGACGGACGAATTCCTGAGACATCTCCGCCGACGGGCGGACGAGACGGGCGCCCTCCTCATCCTGGACGAGGTCATGACCTCGCGGTCGTACTCCGGCGGAGGAATCCAGAGTGAGATGAAGGGTGTCGGTGTCGGTGTCAGGCCCGACCTCACGACGCTGGGGAAATACATGGGGGGCGGCATGTCGTTCGGCGCCTTTGGAGGGCGGGAGGACGTGATGGGCGTCTTCGATCCGAGGGACGCGGCGGCGCTACCGCATGCCGGGACGTTTAATAACAACGTCTTGACCATGAACGCGGGCATTGCCGGGTTGGAGAGGGTCTTTACGACGGATAAGGCGAGGGCGTTGCATGTGTTGGGTGATGAGGTTAGGGAGAGGATTAATAAGCTCGGGGACGACGACGACGGCAACGATATGAATGGAGATGCGAAGCAGAAGCAGAAGAAGAAGAAGAAGAAGAAGCTCCGCGTCATGGGCTGCGGGTCTATTCTTGTTTTCCATTTCACTGCCAAACGACCCGAGGAGATCCTTTCGCCGGCGGACTGGAAGGGGGATGAGGATCCGAGGCTCCTGGATCTTTTTCATCTCGAGATGTTGAGTGAGGGGTTTTACCTCGCTAGACGCGGATATGCCGCCCTGAGCTTGTTGTTTCTCGAGGAGGATGGCAGGAGGGAGATTGAGAGGTTTGTTGGGGCTGTTGAGGGGTTTCTGGAGAGGTTTGGGTCGTTGTTGTAGGTAAATAATAGGAATGGGTGATGGGTTGATAAGGGAGGGTTAGAGGTTGATCAGGCTGGGAAAAGGGGGTTGGGGATCAAGTCTTTTTGTCGGGTTTGGGGGGGGATGGAATAGGGGTTCAAGGGGAAGAACATGACTGTAGACCCCCTTCTTTGTTTATATTCAATGGGAGGGTGACTATTCCGCCGCTTGTCCATCGCAGTTCGTGTACTATTAGAGTCATCACAACACTGGAAGCTTAGACTACTAGGTTAGAATACCTCAGATACTTGAGACCACAAGTTCAATATATATCACGAGTTCAAAGAACTTGTACAAGAGGACGATTATTACTTTACTAACCTAGATACTGCTGTTTCGTTCTTGGTTAACTTACCTGTAATCAGCCTCTCCTTAGAAGAGCAAAGGGGGACTTCTGCTATTATCTTTCCCAGAGTAACCATATATATATAAAGATAAAAGATGCTTTCTAGACATTTGCTGGGTGGTCCATTCTACTTTCCTTAGGCGTCAGCCATGCCCGGGTGCTCTGACTGGTAATTTATATGTTCATATATATATATGGCGATTAACAACTGAAACTTTGTGGTAGAAGGTCCCACAACATCTCAGATACAAGGCTCCTGATAAATATAAATGACTGAAACGATGGACTAATTCACCATTGCCGGTGTTTCTACCTACTCCTAGTCAAGTCTAGCATCATGCTACTCGTTCAACAACTCTTTTATAGACTAGACGTAGATGGCAATTGATTCATTCAATTCTCTCCCCACACTGTAGTCCTTATCCTATACTTATATATCAAATTAGTTCCCCTCTAAGACAGGGCAACGCGGGTTGTTCCGCCTACGTACATTTTTAACCAAGTCCCCGGGCCAAGGAAAGGCAACGACAACAAATATATAGTCACCGATTATCGGATTAGCAATGTCTAATACCCAAGCCGAGCTTTTGAATAAAGGAGGTTTTTGATTCTTTCCCCAGCACAGTTCGATTAGGTTATTTGGTGTGTTCCATGCCATAGGGACGTGATGTGCTCGACTTCGAACCTTTTACCGGGGGGGGGGGGGGGGGGGCCGGGCGGGGGGGGGGGGGGGGGGGGGCGCGGGGCGCAGCGAAGAGAGGTAT
>MU401532.1:111003-132985 GCA_022579005.1 Poronia punctata
AAGCTTTTTTTTAATATTTTTTTTTTTTTTTTTTTTGTTGTTTTTTTTCTCATTTTTGTGGTTTTTTTGTTGTTTTATTAAATTTTACAACCACCCCCCCCCCCCCCCCCGGCCGGTTCCTACTAGAATATATAGACCTTAAGTTTAAGTGTACGCCTGAGGAGACAGAAGCGTTGGACGCTAGAGTAATCGTTGTCCGGGACGGTACCTTGCGGCTAGACTACCTATATAGATATGTGCCAACGTCGAGCTGAAAAGCTTGAGTGGCGGAGGACAGGACCACCTGGTCAAGGTGGGCGGACCGCCGGTAAGGCGCGGGATTATATAATGTTTTCTAGGTAACATGCGTAGGATATTGCTTAGTCGTACATGTACGTACCTAGGTAAGTAGGTAGCTAGACCGAGGCATGCGCTTAACCTACCTTACCGTACCTACTTTACATACGAGTACTCGTACGTGTGTGGTCTAAGAAGTTGGGTAATCGGCATCTAGGTAAATGAACCTGGGCCGGTTCGTGCCGGTTTTCGGACCTTACCTCCCCTTGAGGCAAGCATGTATTGTATCGTGCTTTCCGGACACCCAGGCGATGCAAAAAAAAAAAGCAAAAATCCAAGTGTGGAAAAGTAGTTAACCGACTGACTTGATGACCATCTTTCATGTACACCTTAATTCTCTCTATTATCGAGCGGCGGGCGCGGACGACCGACTGGGCCCGATCGGACTTGTACGAAATTGGATCGGTTGTCTCCGTCTTTAGTAGGATGGCCCGCTGCATACGGTACGAGTATGTACCTTACGGTTTACCTAAAGGCACCTGTAGGTTTTAGTCTAGTTCCCGATGTGGGGGACGGCGCGGTCGCTTAAACGTTTGTTTAGTTCACTGGCTGGCTTGTCTTGTCCCTCCTACCCGACCTCCTTTGCTGAAACTACTTACCTAGCATCTACACCCATGAGTACGCAGCTGTAGCAGTAGGTACCTTTACAATGTCTCGTACAGCAATGTCTCCAGCTGCATTATTATGTTGCATTTACGCCAGCAGCTTGCTTACCTGGATTAACCTTAACCTAGTCTAGACTAGTTCTTGTTCAAAGTCAAATTCTTTATGCTGGGTCCTCTGCCAGCGTGATCCATTTCGCACATCGCATCTTTGGGTTGGTTGGTTCCGTGGCCACTTTTTTTTCTTCTTCTTCGACCACGCCATTTCAATGCACCCCGGCACTATGCAGCCATGCACTAGACTAAGAATTAGCGTCATTGGCTAGCGTCTCTTCTTGTTTTTTTCCCTACCTACTCGTACTTTCATTCCACCTTGTTGGGACTCGTAGGTAACCATAGGTAAGTAATAATTACCGCCTCTCACAACATGAAGATGGGCTAGAAAGGGTGAAACCCTCTAACCTATAATCTACTGTAGCTACCTGTCGACACCTATATCAAATACCTAGTGTCACAAGCAAACATAGTCATGCCTCTTACCCGGAAAGGGATGTGGCGGCGTACAGACAGTTAGTTCTCGCTTCTGATTATTGCCGATCAAAGCTTCCAGAACTACATTGGTTGAATCGGATCTGCAATGCAATTTCTTGTTATTCCGCTTCTCTGCGACGGGCCTATGGCGGGGGATCCGGGGGAACGCAGGAATCTTTCATCCCCTCGGTATACACGTATGTGAGTGGTGCCCATGTCCGCTCAGGCCCGCCCATGGAAAATTTAAACCCGTAAACATAGGGCATATGCTGGCCAAGGCCTATATCTACAGCGTCATAAGGTATCATGGCACCCGTTCCACCTCGTCTTTTGGGTATGCTTGCCGTGAATAGACTGAGATGATGATGGAACAACAGGCGGGGTCCCCGCCGCCTGAGTTTTCGGCGTTGCCTTAATCGGCGCTACGCCCTTGTTTGAGCAGGTTGATATGATACCTAGTACCTAGCGGTAGAGGTTGGGAACGCCTGAAAGCCTTGGGAAATGTCATTCGAACTTTTGGTGCCTGGGAATCATGCCGTTCGTGTTTTACAGACGCCCCTCAAGTATTCAACGGATCGCGATGGAAGAACCAAGAAGTGACGAGTGCGGTTCCATACCTTGTCCTTCAGGCCGAGTAGGTAGATTCGCAGCCTCTTGACAACCCGGCCAAAGTCCCAAGTGCATCCTTGGGTTCCCACGCATATGCATGTCGCATATACTCACTCGCGTACACGTAAATTGTTGGCATTAGACTAGCGCGTGCTGGACTGACGCGCACAAAGGTGCTGGGACCTGCCAGGAACCGACGAGTCTAGCCTCAACAGCAAGCCAAAGACCATAAACTCACTAGTTGATGCGCTGCCTTTTTTTTTTTTTTTTTTTTTTTTTTTTTTTTTTCAATATCCATGGCACTTGCCACTCTCGGTCACCCTTTTCATCGAGGTGCATCGTTAGAGGTTGAGAGGTCGTGCTTGCCTCATGTACATCTAGGTTACCAATGCCTACCCCCCCAGAGCCCAACCGTAGTTGTTGCATATTGATACCGTACTCATTTATGCTTGTTAGGAGAATAATGTACCATCTGTTACTCAGCTCCCAACTTATTTTTGATACGCCATCGACATTGGCTTTGACAATATGGCAAACTGTTGTTCTCCAGGCAGGGCTTTGTGGAAAGACATGAGATGTCCGGGAACGCCGGACACTCGGACAAAGTGTCTGGAGGGTGTGATAGGTACACCAGTAGGCAATTCTAGAGCTGAGGACGATGTGTAGTAGCCTTGGCAGGGCAAACGGCTTTGGATCAAGATGGGAGGTGAGCTTCTCGAAGCTTTTCCCATCCTTCGGCCCCACGACATACGCGGAAATTTCCAATGCCTGCAATACTACCCTCCTCTGCGGGTGAGATGGAAACAGGTGGCAGCGGGGATCTCGGCCGTCAAGTTCCATCATGATGAGAACCTGAGGATCGTCAGCTTTGCTGCCCGACTTTGGGCGCGGAAGAGACAATGACTAGGTAGAACCTGGTAGGTATAGCAGCATGCTTTTTTGCGTCCTCAGCCAAGAGAGCAAATGAAAATCATTCCATGTATAGTAGTTTCCTCCGTTGTTTGAAGGCAGTGTGCGTCTGTTGCTCACAAATGTTTGCCCTTACACGTACACGCAGCGACTTCTGTGAAGGATTTGCCAATAACAATAAGCGACATTGGCGAATAAGCCGCTTATTATTGTTTACCCTGGGAGAAGGCCAAGCATTTACTTTGAACTGGCATGCTGAACCCTAAGCCTGGTGCGCCAGCCGTGCTTGGACTCGGGAACGCGTGGCGAAGTAAACTCGAAGAGGACCCTTGTTACCGAGCCCGTGGCACCCTCACACCAGACGAGGCTTTTGGGGGTCACGACACTGAGGCGAACAGTAGAAATCCCGGATGTACTCCCATACCTATCTTGAGGCTGAGAAGACTAAAAGCTTTCTGTTACGCCGATCATAGTTATCGACTAACTTAGTAGGTAGGTAGTCGCAGCCACCCGGACAATTCCATCTTGTCGGGTTCATCTAATGGGCAGATCTTCTAAGGACCGGAGATGTCCAAGGCACTATCGCTAGGCACCTGGTAAGGGATGGGTCTCGAATCCTGTCACATACACAGTAAGTACATATTTACTACTCGTAAGTAGACTACCTAGCGTGACTAGGTAAGGTTAGGTAAGATAGGTACATGTGCTAGGTTAGGGTGCTGTGCAAAGAAGTGCTTACCCAGGGAACTTGCTTTCTTTTTCGTTATTCTTCCGACAAATATATCGTTCTTCCACATCACCCGAGCCTCCCATTGATTTGTTGGTCGGTGGAGATGGGAGGACCGGCAGTGTCGAAAGAAATAGAGTAGGTATCTGCTTGCGCCTATACGTAGTTGAAGTCGTTGTCCGCATGTATGTCGGTATGTCTCTACGAGTACAGGGTAGATGTACCGTATGCTGATGTGGGCTAATTAGGTAGGTACCATGAGGTAGTCTAGTGCTCGTGACCATTTGCAAGGAACGGGAAGGCCCTTGGGGTTATTGACTTGTCATCCCTGTTTCTAAGCAGCTCCCTACCCTCAGAACTCTGCCGAAGATACCCGAGCAAGTAGTTTTATCGAAGAGCCATAGCTCGAGAGACACCAGGTCCGGTAACTTATGCACCTACTACACAATGGCCGTATGTATTTGAGATCCTATCTTGTGCGAGTGCACTCTGTCGAACCCTTCGAGGGAATGAGATTGGAGGAGGGATGAATACTCGTAAACGATGGAATGAATAAGCAAACCACATAAGAAACTAGAGCGACTTTATTAGCATCGACTTAATACGAGAACCAGAACAACGGGAGCCCTGGATTAATGGTTTCCTCAGCCAATATGAAGTATGTGGCAGATGAGGATCGTTTTTGTGCGACGGTTTGCCTAGGTCGTACGAACTCAAGCTTCCAATGCAAAGCACCCACACATCCACTCGTGGTCCTTCCCACCCGCCTTTTGCATTATTATTACTAGTATCGTGCCTTCTTCCAAAATTGTTCCACTAAATATGCGTAATAGATGCTTTCTAGGGCAGAACTAGATCCCTGCAAGTCGGACGGGACCCCAGACGGCCAGAGAAACTAATGCAAAACGTGCGTCCAGATCACATTAGCGTATGGCAGGTAAAAGAGACAGATTAGTAGGATTTTTGGTCAACATGTTTGACCTCAAAACGCAGATCATGTCAAGAACCGACAATTCAGAACGGGGGGTTGACTGTGGTTCTCGAATGTCGACTGTCCACTTCTCTGACCTTTCCTAGAAGGGTAACCCGCAATCCTCGTTTTAGAGCATAGGGGTGTCCCGTTTTTGTTGGGGTTGCGTGACAGGCGGTTTTGCCTCGTTACCACGTTATCGGAGATCCCAGAACTAACTAAGCACACGGGAGTTGAAGGCCCGTCTTTTACAAGCCGTCTTTTACCTTAACCTTCAACTTATCCCGGGTTTTATTACTATAGACTGATGAGACCGGCTGTAAATCGGCTTTGGCTATGTTACTTTTTCCAGCGGAGCTATATATTGATATATATCTCTCTCTTAACGCAGCAGCAGTCTTGTTGCAATGTAGTGGTGGATGGACTGCCCGTAATTCCTCTTGAATAATCAGCTCACTTCAGATGTAAGTAACCATAGGTTAGAGCGGACTTTCCCTCGGATACATGCCACACGAATTGCTTGCCTGAGATGACAAGACACCCTGATTATTGAACTAACTCTATATAATGGGTAATTAACAGATGATTTACACATGTGCTTTTTAGTCTAGGTTAGCAATCTATCTGAATCTGGGGACATGGGGATTCTATGGGGAAAAGCTTTATCCCTACACTTATTATTAGACTGTCCCGCGAACCTAAACTTGCTGTTACGTAAACCACACGTGTATAGGAATCCAATGTAAAATAGATTTTACCACCCGCGTAGACTTTACATACATTTGTAAAGCCTGAATGAACGACCCCTAATATGCCCGTGCTAACTTGCTCCTAGCCGTGCAGCCGTTAGTTCGTCATTCAGTCTACAAGTAACAAGACCGCTACTTGTAAGTCAGGGTCAGGCCAGCTAATACTTACTCTTTCAGGTAAAGGACCCCCCGAGTCCTACCGGGGTAGTCCAGGTGGTAGGTTTTGTGGTCGTTAACCTTGGATTTATCAGCAAACCAAGAACTTGATACCTACTATGCGAAATGACGCTGGTGTTCTCGCTTTACCCCGTTATTTGCGATCTGATGGTTGGCTTTACGTGTATAAGTTTGTTCTCTGTATGAGACTCGACCATCGTTCCATAATGAGGGATATAGAGAGGGCGAAACCATGACATTACCTAGGTATTGGTCCATATGTTCCGAAGCGTTTCAATGTAATAGGTAACAAAACGGACCCACTAATCAAGTCAGCAACCCAACCTTGGAGCGTTTACCGCCGTACAACATAAATGAGGTCTAGGG
This sequence comes from Poronia punctata, assembly GCA_022579005.1. Taxonomy (NCBI): domain Eukaryota; kingdom Fungi; phylum Ascomycota; class Sordariomycetes; order Xylariales; family Xylariaceae; genus Poronia; species Poronia punctata. The sequence goes on from MU401532.1 coordinate 116,980, forward strand.
AGACACATACGAGTACACGTCCCACGTACACGTTCATGGAGTAGGTTAGGGATACCTAGGTTAGGTAGGCGATGACATGTCTGCAATCCGCATGGCCTACGAACTTTACCTACCTACCTAACCTAGACCAGTCAAGCCTCAGCTAACAGAGATACTGACCTAACCGGCAGCTGAGGGAATATTTACCTAGAGTTGCTAGGTGTTATAACTTATGGCCCTACAAGGCAGTACCTTGTCTAGCACCACAAGCTGAACATGCAGCTCGCTATATTGTCGCCACTGCAGCAGCGTCCCTCTTGCCGTTTCTCTTTTTTATTATTAAGCTAGGTTACGAGTGGACTACTAACTAAGTACCTTGCCTCTGTATAGTTAGTTTCTTCCTTATATACATACTCGTATAAAGACGTACATGCGTGTATGTATTTAACCACAGTCCAGGTAGCTCTACTATGTACTACGGTCAATAAGAATCGAGTAGGTACCTAACCTGGTGGTCGCGCCGGCTCAGGGATCAAGATGGTATTAAAGCGACGGGACCCCCACTCCCAAGCTGTTTCGTTCTCCCCGTCCGCCGGGTTATACAATCTGAAGCAGTGTGCCGTTTTTTGATTCCCGTCTGTTACAGCCTCGAAACACGGGAGGCTCGTGCAAGCTCGCCTTACGGAGCTCACTTAGCGACAGGACTATCTATTCGTGGCCAAAAGTCCTGTCATTGTTGTTTTGCCCGTCATCGATTGAATTTCATTCAACGTACCCTAGCGCGCCTCGACTGACACCCTTCGTCTCCGTCTCACTAGTTAATATCTAGTCGTATTCACAGTATATACTGTCGGTTCGCCCACACCATCTGGGCCTATCGTTAATACCATCCGACTTGTGTCGGGAAGTGACAGACGAGGAGCCTGGATCTCTTGATGTTTGCTCCGAGATAATCTTAACGACATTGATCAATTCCAAAACCGCCCCCAGCGTCAACCATTAGCTGGGTAAGTACCTATTGAGAGTACGTGATCAATCTCATACGTACGTCCATCATCACCAAAAGTGATAGAGCCGGCAAAATCTTTATTTCCCTGCCTCATCTTTTTAGGAAACCTCCATCTCATTTGCCATCTCCCTGCTTCTCCTTGTGCCTTCTCTTGAATATGGTCCTACTGGACCGTGGGAAATGACGGGTCGGTGCGGTGTCACCTCGCAAGCAAATGAAGACTGGCAGGGCGAGTGCTCCTGCCGTTTCTTTGGCTCCAAAATACCCAGATACCAAACCCCATTACAACCAAGTCGAGAAATAGCAATTGATCTCCAGCCGATTCATCATGGCTGCCCACCCACGATGTCCTTCACTCATTCATACTCTGCGATTTTCATGATGCAGTAAGAACTTGGGGGATCTGAGGCCGTTTCTACATCCTTTCATCTCGTTTTACCGCTGCCAACCGTTGCCTTCGCCTGCAGCCCCCAAGACCCGCAACTAGCTTATTAGTCTGCAACTTGACTCCATTCGGTCGTCGACAGGGTGTATTATGTCTACGAAGGAAATCCACTAGCGTTAGATTAGCTCTCCTCCCGCTTCAGAATCTCCGTTGGCTGTCTCTTGACTCTCTCCTCCGCGCGCCTCTCGACAACCTCTTTCCTTTTTTTGCTTCTTCAACGAGTGTTTCGTTGACTTTGATCGCGTGCTTGCCATCGATCAAGTCTGGAGTACAAGTCGTAGCGTAAACTTAGATACTCGCCAAGGCGCAAGGTCTTTCGCTCTCGGTGAGGATGCCTCAACATCAACGGATGAACATCCAATCCGAATTTCCGCTTGAGAAGGACATTGTCACCACGTTATTTCCTACTACACTGGCTACCTACCTATCATATAACGGCTGCTGACCAAACCTGCTCCTTACATAGGTACCTAGTCTTACTGTTGGCGTCACAAAAACCCACCAAATATTGTGTATGTCAAACGAGGTGGCTTTCACACTGCCTACCGTGTTTGATGTCTAGTAAATGCAGTGATCGAGAGAAAGAGCGACACTACTCAAACTCGTGCTTAAGAAGCTCCACGAGCGTGTTTGGGGCACTGCTAATATCGAAGCTCATTTGCGCCTCGTTGGTGTTTCGTGGATTCAAACCTTATCGACACAAGCTAAATCTGGCTTCATTCACCTTCCATTGACGTGGAACTGGAAACGAGAGAGACTTTTAGGATTCAGGATACCGGTTTCAAGACTAACAATCTCTTGTGGCGGACGTGTGCGCAGACTTTCCCCGGATTGTGCTACGTGACACGTTATTGTTAGTTGCTGTTGTCCTACACAACGTCCAACTGTGTCGACCGAATACGCCACCAAGACTGGATATAATTTAGGCCCAGGCTGCGCCTACCTAGGAATTTCCCAAGACACAAGTCACTGCACGCCCTTGGACACGCGATACCATCATGGTGTCCCACAGGCCATGACTTTGTCCTCGTGGTCCTGCCTAGAGACATAGAGCGAGCCACCCTTGGCTGTCACGAGACAGTCAGTTGCCCATGATGGCACACGTGCCGAGGCCGACTCCGCCGCCACAGCTCAAGGCGGAGGATGGGCCCGCTCGTCACCGGACGCATATGCTGAGCCACCCGGGGGATTATAACATGGACGACGGCGACAGTGAGAATGACGGCGAAGGTGATAACGATAACAGGAACGGGAACTCGTCGAATTCTGATGGGCCGGTGAAGAAACGCAGGCGGAGCCGGAAGGGGCTCGACAAGAAGTTCGAATGTCCAACCGAAGGGTGCGGGAAAAGCTATTCGAGGGCCGAACATCTGTAAGTAAGCCTTGCGTCGTCCCTCTTTAGGTGGAGTGGTTTGGAGGCTCTCTAGTTTGGATGGAGGGCCTGGTGTCGTCTCGTGCCGGATCGTGCTTAATCGCTCCTGACTGACGATCTCCAAGCCATCGTCACCAACTGAACCATGCGCCTAAGCAAATATATAAATGTAACTTCCCCGACTGCAACCGCGAGTTCGTCCGACTCGACTTGTGCAACCGCCATAGGGATCGCCACACCGCGAAGGGGTCTGCGTTGAGCCGGAAGGATTCTCTCCTCAGCCAAAACTCTCCGGTCGACAACGTAAGATCTCCGTACCCCACCCCTGCCTCGACGACCATGTCACCCAAGCACAACAAGCTAGGGAACAGCGGCGGAATATCATCAGAACACGCAGCTCACCTGCAGCATCAGTCACCCAAGGACGGTGTGGGCCTTGCAACGCCGTATACGCCCGTTACTACCACTTCTCCCACAACCTTTGCTCACCCCGGCCCCACTAGCGTCGCCGATAGCTATATGCACTCCGAGCAAGGGGCAGGGTACGCGGCGAGACTTCCGCACCAGTCCCCCGCAGCTCACCCGCCGCGTGTCCACCAGTCGAGCGGCAACCCCTACGGTGCCATGTCGCCCGTCTCATCTCACCCTGGCAGTTTCCACATGCAACCACATCACACACCACAGTCGTGTCCAACGGTATCCTACGTTGCGCCCAACAACTTCCCTGCCTTCTCACTTCCCCCGTCCGGCTTCAATGCCGCTTCGGGGGCCACCACGGGCACCGGCACGAGACCTGCCCATCACTACGAATCATCGACTGCAAGCGAATATGGCGAACAGTCGCACTCACAAGCTTCAAACGACCTCATGTTACTAGACCAGATGACGTCGCAAGGCACGATGCCGGTTTTCGGCGCCGAATGTGTCCTAAACAAGTCGCCTTACGGGTCATTCCCCGAGGATTTCGTTGCTTACCTATTCAACACAACATCTCCCAACGCTTCACCAGAAACCGTGGGGCGCCTCGTGCAACGTAACCAGTATGGAAGGTGAGTGCGTAGCAGGCAAGGGACGCTCGATGACGTGGGGAGCTGACCATAGCTAGTTATGTCGATTACCAACATCAGTACGGCATGCAGTACGCTGGGACCGAAGGGGGCTCTCTCGGCTACTTTCCTCCCGGGCAAGTGATGGCCGTAACAAGCTTGCTCGACGCCAACCTACCCGAATCTATCTTGACCGATGAGAAGAGTCAGGAGCTGTTTGATATGATCAAGGAAAAGTTCAGGGAGAATAACCAGGCTCCTGTAGAACGCCAGGGGGACAATTTTCTCGAGGGCGATAGGAATGACGACGATCACATCCTAAGCCGCAAGATGATGCAGATTTATATAGGTTCATACTGGTTACACTTCAGCGACCAGGTGCCCATCTTGCACAAGCCGACATTCTCTCCCGACAGGACACCTGATCCTCTCCTGATAGCTGTCATGGCCATAGGTGCCGCTTGCCTGGACCGTAGCCATGGCGAAAAGGTGACGGACGCTGCAGCTCACCTCTCCAACTTCCTGGCCTGGAACCTGAGGTGGGTGATATTTATGGACGTGCATAGCAGACCACCGGCGAAGCTTTGGGTCTTCCAAACCCTGTTGCTACTCGAGTTGTACGAAAAGATGTACTCGACGCGGGAGCTGCACGAGCGAGCCCATATCCACCACGCGACCACCATCACGCTCATGCGGCGGGGCAGGTCCCTCATCGGGAGATCAACGGCGGACTCTCCTCCCAGCAGGCGAGAGGAAAGGGCTGCCAGCGCTGGGTCTAGGCTGTCATCCACGTCTGGCCCGGCGCTTACTGCGGACGAGTGGTGGAATAACTGGATAACGAACGAGAGTACGCGACGTGTCGCTTTTACGGCCTTTTTGATAGATTCGACCCATGCAACCATGTTTGGACACTCGACCGTCATGGTAGCTCACGAGATGCGGATCCCGTTGCCTTGCGACGACCAGCTGTGGAAGGCAACTAATGGTGCCGAGGTTAGCCGGCTCGAGTCGAATCTGTTGTCCAACGGAATCAAACCGATTGCGTTTCTGGAAGGTCTGAAGCGCACGCTGGGCGGGCAGGAGGTGCACACCAACCCCTTTGGGCGGCAAATCCTCATGGCCGGACTGCTGAGCGTCAGTTGGCACATGAACCAGCGCGATCTTCAGGTAAGTTCGCTGGGGCAAAACATGTCTCAGGCGCTCGGTGGGCGGGATAAATGGCGGGGTACGTTGATGAGGGCATTTGACGCGTGGAGAAACGAGTTCGACAAAGCACTGCGTAACTCGAGCACATCCATGGACCCGTACAGCGCCGACAGGAGTCACAACCCCAACATCGTGTTCGAAAGCCGAACGGTATTGCATCATCTGGCCCACATGGCGATGCACGTGGATATCGTAGACTGTCAAATATTTGCCCGAGCCAAGCGACTGCTGGGGCGAGCGATCGGGCCGCAAGATCTAAGCAGCGCACAGCGAAGGATGAAAGACCACTGGGCGCCTTCGGCCAGAGCTCGTGACGCGACCTTCTACGCCATCAAGTTCCTGTGCTCTGTATTGCTGGACGACACACAGTATTGCGCCCGGGACGACGTGCTCCTGAACCGGCCCTGGGTCCTGTACTTTGCCGCATTGGTGGTTTGGTGTTACGGATTCGCCATGGCGGGACCGTGTCCGACGCACCCGGTTCCAACCAAGGCCGAAGATAGGCAGGCGCAGATGCGCGAATACCTCGAGAGACTTGGGTCGATACAGACACCCGACGATCTCAAGTTTTCTAAAGACGTCAATAGGACGAGTGCTCTTCTAGCCGTCTTGAAAGATGCCTTTGCCTCGACCAGGTGGGAGCTTCTTCGTGAGGGCGCCACTTTATTGGATAACTGTATCCAACTGAATAGTGGTCTTCTTGTATAGGGTACGGGGATAACCGAAGCGGAAATATCCCAATTTTGGAGAGTATATGGTCTTTTACCTATATATCTCTTAAAAGCTGCGGGTCCAGCGTTGCCATGTCTCGGTAGATGCATGTCCTGGAGTAGCGCCGCGCCTGACATTTCTCCGCGACTATCTTGGGGGGGAAAGAAAAGGATACCAGAGGCGATGATTTTCCATCAGACGGTCTGGCTTTGCTACAGGGCGCGCGGATGTATATAATGATTTTCTCGCTTTATACCCCACGACGCGACGAATCGTGCTTGCGGCAGTCCGCACCGTATGACGCCATGCTGCTCTCTTTTTTGTTCCAAACACGTACACAAACAAACACGTACACGCACACACATATATGATTATATAAGGGCATATTACATAATACCCTCACATTTTTACTTTGGGAAGGCCGGGGTCGGGGGTTGCAAAGCGTTTTTGAATAGTAAGAAATAAAAAATACCTATCCGGTGATATTCGGATATCTGCGAGTATCCGAATTATCTGGCTAGTATCTGGCTAGTACCTGGCTACCTTAGCTCATATGCAGGTATTTATACGTGTAGATATTATAGCTGTGCTAGACTGTGATCTTGTTCAAAACTTGGGAGGTACCAAGGAGCTGGAGGACACGGTGCTCGGATTCCGGTAGGAGGGTTGTGCATATCGTATGTCCGGTTCGGGATCGTACTTCCCTAACGCCGAACTGGTAACAGCGGGGTTATGGTTACACACACGTTACGTGCCTCTTGTGTACGATACAACATTCTTGTAATTAAATCGAAACACCTATTCTACTTGTACGCCTGCACGGTAGCTACCTAATAAATATGAGATGATACGTGTCTAGAACACATCAAATTGGCTTAGTGAAATAAACAGAGTGTTTAATACTCATCTACCCTCTCTTGGTTCACAAAGACTTTAATTACGTTTGATACCACGTAGATAACAAATGCAGGTATCTTTTGCAAAACTTGAATCATATTGGAAACAAGCATTTTACTTGCTAGTCAAAAGCCTTGATAAGAATCCTGCAAGGGCCTAGAACGGTCCTGTTGCTTTTATATCCGTATCCTAGAAAGCCTATTGCGCAATTGTTTGCCGGTTTTCACCTATTAAACCCTACGGACAATGCGCTTTCCCTGCAGGGTAGATGTGTAATGTATCGTAAGCTGCGGACAAATATGTAGATGTGAAGAGGATACGGTAATTGAGTACTGGTGTACTTCCTTAGCGCTAAACTTTTGCCTTATATTATATTGTACCTCTGCCAGATAATTATGTACCCAACATACATGTAAGGTAGGTGGATTTGTACCCGCATTTACCCCAGATGTTCCGCCTCTAGCCCCTCGATCATGTAGATAGCTAGTACATGCGTATTGTAGGCTCACAGAGACCAGACTGCCCTGGAGGTAATACCTAAATGGACTTTGTGTTCCGCTTGGAGCAAACATTTACCTATTGACCCCTCCATCTATCTCACTTAATTGAGGTGAATAGGATTGATGATGTACGTGGGGATCTCTAAACCTTGACCTCGCGTGGTTTCTACTCATCTTTCATCCAACCAACCGAAGCAACACCCTTTTTAGTTTTCATCAAGTCTTCTACGTGTATCATCGAGTCACCGGTCGCCGTTCCCTGCGGGTGCGATTGATCGGGACGAGAAGACGCAAAGATGCCAATCCTGACTGAACTACCGCGGGAGATCATCTTCTACATTCTTGACTCTGTCGATGCGGAAGACCTGCTTCGGGTTGCCGGCGCATGCAGAACTCTCTATCATGCGGTCCGAGGCAACGTACCACTGTATAAACAACATTACTTGAAGTTGCTGGACGCTCCGCCCAATTCTGATGGCGTCGAGTGGGAGAGGCTAGTGACAGATGTGCTCCGTCTACAGAGCATTGGTCGGAGGGTGATGGTTAATGCCAAGGTACGGAAGTCAATTATTATCAACTACCTTAGCACAGGGTCCAATTGGAGTTACCATCCTTTTTCCCCTTTCTCCATTATAATACCAATGTTTTATTCACCCGTATCTCCTCATATTTTTCCATGTTCTGCGAGAGCTCAAGGCTAACAACATGTTACTCTACTATCTTATTCCAAACAGAAAGATGATCTCGGATTCGTACACAAGGTGATGACCGAGCTGCTAAAAAATGCCGTCACTAACGGCGTGAGGCCCAACGTCTCCGGGGACCTGGCAGCAAGACTTCCCTATTCTCGCAACGCCGAGCTTTTGGCCGCCATCTTCGAGCAAGAGACCAACCGCGCAGCTTTTCTCTGCCGTTCATTCATCTACGAGCGCGCGCGTGCCGAGTTCCTTTCCACCGACATCGGATACTGGCACGGCCCACCCAAGCCCGAGCATCAGCTGAGCGCTCATTTACACTGCCTCTACGGCGTGCCTCAGCTGTTGGCCTATCCGGTCGACCGGAGGCGGGCCCGGATGACGGCGACCCGGGCTGGTAAGCAGCAGCTCATGCGACCCTTTGCCTGCTCCAAGGTGTACGACCTCCGACAGTACACTCGCAAGACCCAGTGGGGCCCCTTTATGGACGATGGGTCGATGCGCGTCGACTGGGAGAAGGTCGAGGCCGTCATGATCGTGCTCGGCGCAAACATCGACGACCTGGGCCTCACAAACGTACCCATGTTCGACACCTTTAGCTGCATCCCATTTGCCGGCACCTGGCCCAACAGCTGGAAGTCGCCACAGAAACGCACCCGGCCGCGTGTGCTGGATCCCCTCGAGCACCTCGACCCTTACGGCGTCACCGGAGTCTGGCTGCGCGTCATCTGTTTCTTGGATTATTCCGATTTCTTCGCCTACAATTTCGCTGCCGATGCGCAGCCGCCGCCCCATGTTCCGCGTCCGGCCATCCAAGCCGGCGAGGCGACTAGGCTTATCCTCATGCGGATATACGTTACTGGTGTGGAGCAGCCAGGTCCCGAGGACGGGCAACGCTTGCCCGTAGTGCATTTCAAGGGCATCTCGAGGTCGTTAGACCACTCCTTTGACGAGAATGCCGACTCAGACATCAGAGGTGGGATCGTCCCTATTCTATATCTAACCATCAACGATTTCCTGACCAACATCGTAGGTACCGTGCGTCTAACTCCCCAGGGCGAGGTCCGTTGGACGTCCTTCTCCATTCTCGGCGGCGTAGAGCGATGGCGGAGCGAGAGTATACAAGTTGGTGGTGTCGGGAGTGCCAAAGGTGTCTTTGGCCATTGGTTCGACAAGTGAGTAAATTTTTTTTTCCATTCCGCAGAATCATGATAACCACAAATTTCCCCGCTCGACGAAAAGCTAAACATGAGGGTTTAACCAGGGACTTTGATCCCCGCGGCCCAGCGGGACCTTCGGCATTCTGGAAAATCTCGGACAAGAACGAATCTAGCGCCAACTCTGGTGAACCAGAGGGCGAGTTGAACGACATCTACGCCGACGTACTAGATGACTATGGGTTTGATCCAGAGGAAGAAGAGGAAGAAGGGGAAGAAGGGGAGGAAGAGGAGGAAGAGGATGAAGAAATGGAGGATGAAGAACAGTTGCCGATGCCGCCTGGAGCGTAGGTCGCTTGAGGTTTTGCGTGAAGCTTGATATTCATGTCCTTCCCGTTTATTCTATTCTGTATTTCCTCTCCTCTCTCGCCTATCAGGATTTTCCTTTCCTTTTCTTTTCTTTTCTTCCCTTCCCTTCCTTGCTCATACTCATGGTTGTTCTCTGTCCGGTCATATACAAGAAAGAAGGCACATAAAGAATCACAAAGGGGACGAGGATGTAAAGGCTATGACTTGTTGTTGTTAACTGACTGGCGTATGATTGTATTTAAGTAGACTAGACAAGGTCGGGGTAGTCGAATGTCTGTTATTGACCTAGAAGTATAAGACTCCAACCTTACGAACTAACCAACCAACCACCCTAACCTTGATTTCTTTTTGCGGATCATCCCTTACCTTGGATTATTGACTCGGTCCCGATAAAGCGGGCGGGCCACGTGGCAATTATTCAGGTAGCTCAAATCACCAGGATTGTAAAAACGTGGTGGTTTGTTTAAGTTGCTCGTGCGCCGGGCTTTTATTTTGCTATCCTGAGGTAACTGTTCTATGGTTTGGACTATGGTCAAGGGACTAACAAAAACTAAAAGCCCAAAAATAATACAACCGTCGTAGGACTACCGTACTTCTACCCCTTATTATTCCAAAAGGGGGCCTTGCTGTTGTTCTTGTCCCTGGTTCAACTGCTTCCTGCTTTTTGCGGCTGGCATGTCGAGTATGACACGTGCTTGCCGTCCAGCTTTGGCAAACACTTGAGCGCAAATCTGTTTGTAGGTAGATAGAGAATCTTCTGATATGCACAACATGGTCATCGACCCACAACCCTCCATCGGACCATCCTCCTTTTGGCCGATATCACCGCTCGCATTGCCTTTACTTGTGTTTACCGACATATGCCATAGAAGCCACACGGACACGTCGGGCTCGCAACATCGACGATGGGGTCAAATACGCATCCGAGGCAGAAGCTAAGCTGGAATGCGCCGAGATGGGTGAATCGTGGGAAGAGTGGTAGGAGACTAGTTGAACGCGAGCCTCGTCTTGAACTCCTCGAACCGCTCCTCAACGCGCACACCGTTCCATGTCTCGCGCCCTTGGTCGTCAGTGCCCAGGACAGGCATACCGACCTGCTCGATGGCGAAACTGGCGGCCACACTACCCCATGCCGCCGCCTCTTCGATCCCCTTGCCCCGGGCGAGTGCTACCGCCAGGCCGCCGAGGAAAGTGTTCCCGCCACCCGTGGGATCGACGACCTTGTTCTTCACCCTTTTGCGCTTCGGTGCTTCTTCGCCTTCTTCGCCTTCTTCGCCTTCTTCGCCTTTCCCCCCTGTTTCTGAGGCATCTTGTTCTTCCTCTTCGTAGGATGTGGTGTGGTATGCTGGGATCCACCGTTCAATCCCCGGATCGACTTCTATCTCTTCGCGAGAAATGGAGCCTTCAGAGTCTTGTAAAAGGCCAGCGAAGAGTGCCTCCATATCTGTATCCGGCCTCAGGCTGCCGTGGAGCATCGCAGAAGGTTTCTTCCCCTTCCCCTTCGACTTGGACTTTTGCTTATTCGTGCGCTTGCGGCCGCCATTACGGGCAACGTAGCAGCCCTTCTCGCCCGCACGCACGACAATAGTGAAGGACTGCAGCGGCATGGAGCCAAGGAGTTGCTCGCAGGCACGCTCGACGGCTCGCGTGCTAATCTCCCCTGTCTCGGGGTCCAGTCCGTCGTCGCCCATGAACCCGGCTAGCTCGGCATGGTTCGGGCTGATGACATCGATCAAAGGTAACACGTTGGTGCAGTTCAAGAGCTCATCTGGAGTGCACAGATCTGGTACAGGCTCCCATATGAAAACGGGCTTCGGCAAGGCAACACCGGTAGGTTCGTCGGCGCGTTTGTCCTTGATTTCGAGCACGAGCTCCCGACATCGGTTGGGCGAGCAGATCAGGTGGAAGGTGCGCGAGGCAAGGAGCTCGGGCGTAAGGTCGGCTGCCGTGAGCCGCTTCTTAGGGGTTGTGTACCGGAAAGCCCGGTTCTGGTGCTCGTCGTATCCATTCCAACCTCGAGTGGTCAGACGTTTGGGCGTTTCGCGCATCAGGACCGATGTGCCCCACGATGCGATCAGGGTGTCGAGCTCCGGAGGAAAATCAGAGCCCTTATCAACAATCCATCCTACCGATGTCGAAGTTGGCGGCGGCGAAAAGAGCCTCGCGCCCAGTGCTGAGTAAGTCCCAGCGCCGCCCAATATGTCCTTTACAGGCGGGGTTGGGGGCAAATACTCGATTTCGTCTAGGTAGGAAACGATGCGTAAGTTCCCATGATGATTCCACGTTTTCTCAAAGCAGTGAGAGAATAGAAGCAAGAAACGAAGAAAACTGCCCAAGGGAGAGGCAAAGTGTAGAGAGAAAGAGAGAAAGAGAGAGAGAGAGAGAGGGAGGAAGGAAGGAAGATGCGTTTTGTGGTGGGGCTGTTATGTATTGAAGCGGTGAAGCGCCAACGTCGGACTGGGAACAGGGACACAATATAACAAGTCTTATCACGATACGCAAGAACGGCAGCGCACTTAAACAGCAACAAACACAAAGCGCAACTAAGACAGAGAGGCACGAAGCAAGACGTCGCAAGTAAAAAGATGCACTGGAAATGAAGCAGTTTGGCGGTGTACGGGATCAGGAAGCTTACCAATGATGAACATGCCTAGCGTGACAAAGTCGATGCCCTGCTCTTCCGACTCTATTTCTGTGTCCGGGTCTGTCCCGGTCGTTTCGGGCTTGAGTTGTGAGGAGGTCTTGTCTTCGCAGGCGGCGATAGTAACCTCCTCGGCCCCGCCATCTCCATGGGATTCAAGTTCCTCGGGGAAAGCCATCATAGTTGACGCCCAGAGGACCATATCTTTACAGCAAGTTGCAACAATACGCGTTGATGTGTATACTCTTAGGTAGGCGTCAGAGTATAATTCCGAAGGATGCGGATTGATGAGCAAGTTGAGTTGGGGAGGATGGGAATTACAAGTACTTGGGTAAATATGCTGTCATGTACACATCAAGAGACTGAAAGCGGGCAGGAGCGAACGTGTAGGAACGAAAGACGGGATAGAGAAAGCAAAGGAAAAGGAAGAAAAGAGACAAGCCGGGCCAAAACGAAAGCAGACCAAAAGAACTGAAATGGCCTAAATTCTTTAAAAGAGTGGCAGAAGAGGTAGAAAAAGAACGTGAGGCAGCTTGGATAAAGCTGCCCGCCGAAGTTTATTTCCTACGTGGCCCTGCGAGACTTCGTGTCAGGGCCGGGCTTTTTGTGCCTAAGATGGGTCTGGAATAAAAAAATAATGTCGGGCCTGTGTTGGACGACGTCAGGAAATAGGTAGGCTTCACCGATCTGCGACTGGCCGGCTGCTGGCCGACCACTAGCCCGGGCGGAGGCTGTATGCTCTGAGAACAAAACAGAAACATGCAGACGGCCCTGTCTCGTCGCAGTGTTCGGACGGGGACGGAACAAGTGTGCTAGGCGTCAGGGGCTTTGCCCATACTTGTTATGAATATCTATGTTCACATATGAGTAGTTTTAGTTAGGTATACCATCACACGGAACTGCCAGCATCTAGAGTGGCACTTGACAGGAACATGGCAGACTTGGCAGGTATTATAGGCGACAACCTAACTCAGTACAAGTTAGGTAGACTACCTACAGGCCTATCTAGGTACGAGTATATGCAGTTTCTCTCTATGAATAACGTCTAATGTAGGTAGACTAAGTAGGTACCTACGTGTAGATAGTCAGCTACCTACAGTAGTCTCCTACGGTCTTGGCCACTGTAGCTGAATCCACACCGAGAAACAGAAACGGACCGTATATTGGATAATGCGCCCCGGCAGCCCGAGTACATGAAGTAAAACCTTTGGACCTACAGTTCTAAAGGTGTAAATATCCCTTCTCTGGACTGGGAAGGATTCAACTACGCCTATCTTGGTGAATGTAGATATCTGGTAATGAAGGGATAATATCCGTCAAGTAGTACGTTTGTAGCTCGTATGAGTAGTTGTATGAGAGAAGTGTATTGATAAAGTATGTTTGCGTCAGGCACTGTATACCTTACTGTGTTTAACATGGCCAAATGCCAAGAAAGGTTTAGGGTGCTTTGCATCCTTACCAGGGGTTCGTTATTACCATTGTCATCAGGCCGCATCGGCTTGGCCTTAGTCTGTCGATCTGACTTCATCTTTATTATCTACCCCTTGTCTCGCTTTGACTACTTACCTACCATTTTCTCACCAGTCTTAAGGCATCGGCTAAAATATCTTTATAGGTTACAGCATTTGTAACCTCAAACTAATAGTTTATACAACGAAATCGTTTTAACTGCAAGTCGTGCCACGGCTTTCCTCCTGTGACGAGTCACAAGGCGCAAGCTGCTTCGCCTCCAATTCTCCCATCACCGTGGACCAATCGCAACCTGGACCGGAAGCGCCTTTGTGAATATAAAGCTCAAGGCGAAAGTCGGTTTAGGTCACGATCTAGGCAGAATTAGTACGCATAATTGGTCATCGTATAGCAACTATCACCATGGCGCAGAACAATATATACAACCTCGTTACACTGATAAAGCGGTACGTTACCCGCCAGGGGTTGGAAGCCGACCCACGAGGTCTCACTAGGGCACCGATTCAGTAACTCGTCGCTAACTCGGTTCTGTGCACACCAACAGGCTCGAAGCTGCCACGACGCGCCTCGAAGATATCGCATCGTCCACAATCGAACTTCCTCATGCCGTTCCCGCTTTGACCCAATCCGTCGACTCGGCTACCGAGCAATCTAAATCTGGCAATGCGCCGCCCGCTTTGCCGCCCGCCTCTTCCTCTTCCTCTTCCAGCTCGCCGGCCACCACAACTCCCACCCCTCAAGAATCGCTCCCCGAATCGGTTGAGGAGTTTGACAACCTCATCAGCAAATCGGTTAACAGATACACAAAGGCTAGCGAGAAGTTGGGTGGGTTGGTCGCCGAACAAGCCTCCAAAGTTCTCGATGGCTTCAAGGAGCAACGACGCTTTTTGCTCATCTCGACTAAGGCGAAGAAGCCCGACTTCTCCGTCCCTGCCGAGATGTCCGTCTTTCAGGGCCTGCTGAAGCCCATTAACGAGGCCCTCAGGGCCGTCGGCAGCATTAAAGAGTCCAATCGCGGATCGGCCGTCTTCTCGCACTTGAGTGCTGTAGCTGATGGGGTTATGGTGATGGCTTGGGTTACCGTAGACAACAAGCCGTTCAAACACGTCGAAGAATCACTCAGCTCAGCCCAGTTCTTTGGCAACCGTGTGCTTGGCGAGAACAAGGACAAGTATGTGTGCCCGGCTTGTTGATGGTTATAGGGAATGCTAATCCGCGACTTGGTCAACAGGGATCCCGCCCAGATCGAATGGGTTCAATCTTTCTATCAACTGTTCCGGGATCTCGCCGAATATGTGAAGCAATACTTCCCCAACGGCCTGCCTTGGAATCCGAAGGGCCAGTCGGCAGCTGATGTCGCAAAGTCGATATCGACACCAGACGCTGCGACAGCCCAAACAATATTATCGCCACCGGCTGCTTCTGGCGGCGCCCCCCCACCGCCGCCGCCTCCGCCTGGACCCCCGCCGGTCCTGCAAATTAAGGAGGAAAGCACGGGCAAGAGTGACACGGGCTTGGGCGCGGTTTTCAGCGAGATCAACAAAGGCAGCGACGTGACGAAAGGACTGCGCAAGGTCGACAAGTCGCAAATGACACATAAGAACCCGTCATTGCGCTCGAGCTCGACTGTTCCCAAGACGCCAGACTCCCCCACCAACGCCAGGGGAAAGAGCCCGGCGCCCGGAAAGAAGCCCAAGCCTGAAAGCATGCGGGTTAAGAAGCCGGCTAAGAAGGAACTTGATGGGAACAAGTGGACGATTGTAAGCAGAATTACGCCGTAAAGAGGCGAGAGAGGGAGGGAGCCCGGGCGGACGAGAAGCTAATATTTGACGATAGGAGAACTACGAAAAGCACGCCGAACCCATCGAAATCGAGGTGTCGATGGCCCAATCCATCCTGATTAGCAAATGCAACCACACGACCATCATCCTCAAGGGCAAGGCAAACGCGGTAACAGTCGAGAACTCGCAACGTCTGTCTCTTGTCATCGACAACCTCGTCTCCACGGTCGACGTCGTCAAGGCATCAAACTTTGCCCTGCAGGTTCTCGGCCACCTGCCGACCATACTACTAGACCAGATTGATGGAGCGCAGATCTACCTGAGCAAGGAGAGCTCTTCGACCCGCATCTTCACCAGCAAGTCCTCCAGTGTCAACGTCAATGTGCTCAAGGGCGAAGAGGAGGATTATATAGAAATCCCCCTCCCGTATCAGATCTGCTCGCAATACGATGATAAGAAGGGCGAGATGGTCAACGAGATTGTCGAGCACGCAGGTTAAAGTCAAGGCCTAACTAAGTACTTACCTAACAATAGGCCACGGCACCGTTACAAGCAGCCCTATGTGATCTGCCCCGCTTACTCGCCTGCGGCCTATGAGTTTAACCAGTAAGGGCCCCGGGGGGGGGGGGGGGGGGGGGGGGGCGCACGGCCCAAGTAGGGAGATGTTTGGTTTTATGCCGAGAAAAAACACACCAATGGAGGGGATAGGGGAGAATGCAAAAAAAATA
>MU401532.1:132995-158362 GCA_022579005.1 Poronia punctata
GCCCCCCCCCCCCCCCCCCCCCCCCCCCCCCCCCCCCCCCCCCCCCCCCCCCCCCCCCCCCCCCCCCCCCCCCCCCCCCCCCCCACACGGCCCCTGTGCGACCATGTTTGGATTTTAGGCGATGAAAACACGTCAAGGCTTGAGGAAAGACAGGAAGGGAAAAAAATTACAAAAAAAGTCGACAGGTCGTAAAGTACCTGTTACTCGTCACTACCTACCTATATTCCTGCATGTGATGTAAGTCTGGTGGGAAGTGTGCATATGCATATGCCGGCCGCAGCCAAGCCATGTTGTGTTTCGTGCACGGTTTCAAGGGGCGAGGCGTCTGCTTGTTTAGGTGTTCTTGTCTACCATACAGGTACATACATCAATTAATTCTATTGATTAGATAGCATCTTGTCTTCCTGCGAGCATCGATCAAAGCACTTTTCCCACTTCATCTCGCGCCATTGCCATTATACGAGTACACGCCGTGAAGACATTATGCGAGTACAGATTGTCGCGTACAGTCTCATCACTGCCAAACAACTTAATACTTGGAAAGCGATGTAATGTATTGATTTATATACAATATATATAGAGAGAACGGCAAGGTGAACAGGAACGCTATCCAAATACAAGGAAAAGACGCCGTCTCCCGCCTTTAATTTATTTATTTCAATCAAACCCTGCCCGGCTGGTTTAGTCGGCTCCTTCAATTCTCGCCATGACATGTTCTTTGCATGTACACGTCTATAACATGTATTGAAGCCGCTGTATTTAATCCCGGATTTTGGTTGTATTATATCACAAGCGCCGTACTATGCATATATGGGGGAAATTGCACAATGTACGAAACTGTCTCGTGGGGGCAAGGCTGAGAGCGATTATAGCTTGGCCTTGGGCGCCTCGAGGGTGGGTGTAAGCAAGTCGCGGAGGTCATTGGCGGCTTCATTGAGGTAGTAGCTCATCTTCTGGCTTCCGAGGCCCTTGGAGACGATGTTGAAGTTGATGCTGTGACCGCGCCAGTTAGAACCATATTCCTGCTCTTCATCGCCATAGATTACAACGAAAGGGGGAAGGAAAGTGCATAAAAAAACATACCTGTTTTCATTGATCATATAAGCGATACCGAAACCGGCATCGATGACCTGGCTCCAACCGTAGCCGTTGAAGAACTCGGAGCTCAGCTGGCTGGTCGAGAGGAACCATGAGGAACTGTAGCCGTAAGCCGGGTCCTTGTAAATGGCGGGCACCTCCTCGCCGGGCTCGAGGAGTTTCTTAAGGCCGAACAGGTGGCGATCGACGCCCTTGCCGTCAGAAGCCGCCGTGATGTACTCGCCATGGGCGGAAATGGCCTTGCGGAAAAGGTTGATCCGGTCCTCGTCCGAAACGCTGGGGTCGGCCGTGGAGTTGCAAAAGGCAACGCTGTCGTCCGACACGGTGCGGCACGTTTCAGTGCGGCCGAGCTGGAAGCGACGCGTCGCTGCCGACTCGTAAGTGGGTCGGTTCTTGCCGTACATCTTGTAGTATGCCAGCTGGATGATCATCTGCACGTAGGCGTCGGGTGAGCACTTGAACTTCTTGATGAGGCCCTTGCCGTAGCCCTGGTACGCCTGGACAGCGAGCTCATGCTGGCCGATGACGGTAGCGAAGTCTTTGTTCGCGCGGTCAATCTCGGCCTGGACTTCGGGTGTGATCTCAAAGTTCACGGCGACAGGGTCGGGGAGGGACGATCGCACGTTCGGGTTGCTGAAGTCCAGCTTGTTGCCGAAAATGACGTCGTTGACGTAGTCGTTCAGACGGTGCGTCGGTGTGCCGTCCATCATGCTGTGTTCACCCATGAAGCCAGACGTGCCGTTGTCGTTGACGATGAACTGAAGCGGCTTGTCGTACCAGCGGTTCTGTCCGTCACCGTGCCAGTACTGGTGAGCGCGCTCCTCGAGAGTGACGGGAGAGGCATCATCTAGGCAGACAACGAACGATGCAGATTCGATGGCTTCGAGGGCCGCTGCGTTCTTGGGTGAGGCGTCCAGGAGGATCTTGCGCGCGTCCGTCCAGACGTCCCTGTTCTCGCTGGTGAGTGCACCGACGGCGGGGATGCGCTGGGCAAGCTCGTAAACCTTGGCAAACTGCGCCTCGAGTTCTGCCGTGTTCAACTGCTGGCCGTCAACCTCGTGCAGGATTTTGAAAAACTGGTTCTTGCGGATCGCAATGATGTGCTTGTGCTTCTGGGCATCGAATTTGACAGGGTAGTCGGCGGGCTTAGCGGCGACTCTGCTGGCATTGAACATCCATTTGTAGCTGTCCATGCAGATGGGGAGCTTTTTCATATACTCGGGCTCTAATGCGCCGCTATCAACCTGCTTCTTGAACTCAAGCGTGGCCGTTGTTATGGCAGCGGCGCGCTTGGCGGGGTTCCGACGGCGGCGGTCATCGCGGTGTGAGTAAAAGTAGCTGACGTAGGGCACGACAGGGTCGCGGTAAGACAGATAGGCAGCATCGTTCCACCACTCGTAAATCCAGTTCTTGGTCTTGGGATCCTCTCGCTTCGCTATTAACTTCTGCTGCAGCTTCTCACCCACGCCGCCCGGCTTGACGAACTCTTCGACCGCCTTTTTGCTTGCGGCAAACTCGGTGGGGCTCAGGAGGGGGTGTATGCTCTTGACGTAGCGGGCAGCAGTCTCTTCGAGCGTGGGAACGGGCAGGCGGGGGAGGGAATCTTGGAACCGAAGCATAGGTCCTTTTGACTTATCTTCCACATAGCCTATTGCATACTATGAGCGACTGGGGAAAATGACGGTTTCACATGCAAAAGTTACGCAACTAACCTTGGGGCAGGGAGCTGTTGCTCCGTCTCGCGGCTGGCGCCATTAGAGGTACGGGTTGTGGATACTGCGTAGACAGAAAAGTCAGCATCAAGCTCTACCGCCCGACTATTATCGAATGACGCAGTTAGGGAGGAAAACAGCGACAGAGAGCGAGGTATGGCGAGGTGCGGCGCATTACCTTGGTAGCTTTCCCTTGTCGTATTATGGACCGGAGAGTGGTGCTCTGTGACCGACTCTTTGCCAGCGAAGTCAACATGACAATGACAGTGACGAAGTTCTGAATAGGAGGAAAGAAGGGAAAGGAAAGAAAGGAGGATCGCGAAAGATGTGGAACTAAAGTTCTTGTCGGCAAAAGTATTTCTGGGCCGACGAAATAATGGATTCTATGGAGGGTGGGAAGATGCCGCGGCGGTATTTACTAAGGTAATTGGAGGCTTGCATCACAGGACCACAGAGGGACCTAACCTACCTACCTATTGTTACCCAGCAGCTAACCTAGGTTAACCGTTCATGCTTGTGAGAGGTACCGACACATGTATATATACACCGGGTATTCAGGTACATTACCTTACGAGTACAGCAACGGGCGGTTTTGTTGCCGGTAATCGGAAGAACGGCTCACCTCAAACTACCTATTTCTCCAACTTATTATGGACGCTATTTTTATGGCATCTACGCGACGTACACAATTAAGCGCAAGGGCTCATACGGCTTTATGTTGATTTGAGTCTCGGGTCTGGTGGTTTCGCTGTACAGAATACCTCGAAGAAATCGGCAGATCTTAGATAAGTCAAGAACCCCTCGATGCCGAGGTAAACTGCTACGTGGGTCAACGTATCATGTCAATGCTTCACCTCAACTCCCCGGACCAATTAAGCTTGTACCAGTACCTACAATATTTAAAGATATTAGCCGCGCTAGCCTACAGTTAACTAAAAAAGGTCCTAGACTAAACCCCAGACTGGCCGGGGCACCGGAGTTACGAGTCATGGCGTTGGTGGCTAGAGCACAACAGCCTCATAACATCGAACTTGAAAGTTGACACACCTGCCATTTGAGAGTGTTCATCATGCAAGTCATTTTTGATCGTCTGAAGTTCTTCTTACTGTATTTCAGTGGTTGTTATTGATAGATTAATGTATTTTACATTACGCGTCATATGAGATTACCCCCTACCGCACGTGATGAAAAGGGAAATCTTCTAGAAGGGCAAATGGCGGGACGACATGCTCGGGCCGCATGTCATTGGGGGAGCACGCTGCTAACAGCCATCTTTCATCTGTCGAGCATATAGGTCGCAGGGGGTAACTAAAAGCTCGGCAAGGGTTAAAAACAGTGCTAGTCTAACTAGCGCAAAAAATTAAGTAGAGTTTAAAAAAAGTTTAAATTACTTTTTTTAAGCTTAAATAAAAAAGGTGCTAACTTATATATTAAAACCTAGTATATATAAAAGTATATATATTTTTTAAGCAATATATAAAAAGGTTTTTATAAAAATAGTAAGTTTATATATGCTATATATATATAAACTACGTATATATAAGTATAAATGTTAATTTATTATAAATACTTATAATTAATATATAAAGCTTATAATAATATAAGTTACTTTATAATTATTTTATTTTTAGTTAATATATAAAGTTAAAATATATGTTTATATATATATTAAGCTAAATAATAAGTAAATATTAAGTTTATATATATAAGGTAAAATATTAAAGTTAGCATATATAAAGTATATGCTTAAAGTAATAAAATCTATTTATATAAAAAAAATTTTTTTTATATACTTTTTAAATTTCTTTTTTTTTTATAATAACTAATATATAATTATAAGTTTAATTTATTTTTTTATATTTAATTAAAATATACTTTTAATATATATAATATATGCGTATATAGTATATATATATATATATAGTATATATTAAAGCTATATGCTATAAATATAGCAAATTTATATATATAAAAAAAATCTTTAGTATATACTAACTATATATAATAAAAAAGCTGTTTTTACTTTATATATATTTTATTATTTTTTTATTTTTTATACTATATTTAATATTTATATAATATATATATAATATACTTTTAGTATTTATATAATATTTATATAGTATTTGCTTAGCATGCTTATTAATAAAAATAAATATATTAACTTATAAGTATTAAAAGTTGTAAACTTATTAAAATATAAGTACTATTATAGTAAGCATATGCTTTTTATATAATATATATATATATAGTATATATTGCTAATATAACTTTTATAAGCTTAATTTTTAATAATAATAAAGCATAGTTTAACTAGGTTTTAAATATAACCTTTTTTTAACTTATATTTTACTTTTGCTAATTATAAGTTTAGCTTATATTGTTAACTAAAGTAGCTACTAAAGTAAAGCTTACTTTTTATTATATATATATTAAAATTATATTAACTATATTTTAGCTATTTAAATTTTAGTATATAATATTAATATATATTTATTATTAATATATTATTAATATATGCTAACTATATTACTTTGTTAAATTATATTTTTAACTTTATAGTTAAGCTTTTTAAGCTATATAATTATATATAAAAAGTTTTTTTTTTTATACTTAGTATATATTAACTATTTAAAGCTATAATATTATTATTTAAAGTAGTACTATATATAAAATAATTTATACTAATAAACTAAAAATATATATATAGCTTACTTTTTATATATACTATTATATATTAATTTATAAAGCTTTATTAATATATTTAAAATATATATACTAATATATATAAATAATATATAGCAAAGTATATAATTTATATATATTAACTATTTAATAAATATAAACTTAAACTTAATAAATATAACTATTTATAAATAGCTTTTTAGCACTAAATAAGTTTTTAAAGCATATAGTGCGACGTAATTAGCATGCATGCTAGTTACGCCTTACGTTATAAGGTAGCTACAAAACTAAAAGGGAATAACTTAATTTTTGTTTTTATATATATAGCCCTTATTTTTGCGTTATTTTCTAAACCTAAATATCTAGCTATTTATTATATACCTAATACACTAAGCTATGCTTTTTAAAATACCTTTATAAAGCTATAATTAATACAAAGCTTTTAAAACCTAGTTAATGCGTTTACTTTAGCTAAACCTTTTTTAGTATAAAGTTAAAGTAATTTTTAAAAATTTTTAATTTTTATTGCAATAGTAATTTTGCTTAAATATAAAACTTATAAAAGTTTTTTTTTATAAAATAAACTATATAAAAAAAAAAAGAAGCTAAAAATTAATAACGCGCTTATATATACAAACGTACGCAAGCTAAAAGTACAATAAATTTTTAATACTGCTAATATTTAACTAAAAAAATAAAAACAAAACACTAGCTTACTTTAAACCTTAAAAACTACAAAAATTAGCTAAAAGCTTTAGTATAAAAATAACGTATTATAAAAAAGCTTTAAAAACAACTAAGTTATTATAGTTTAAAACTAAGTAATAAAAGCTATATAAATTAAGCTATAAAGCTAAAACTATAAAATATAGCCTAGCTAGCTTATTACTTTTAGTTTAATAAAACTATAAGACTATAACTTAAAAAATACTTTTAATAGCAATTTAAAAAAACTAAAAATATAAAAAAACTAAAAAGAAACTAAAAAATAGGTAGCTAAAAAACTAGCAAAACTAAAAAATTAGCAAAACTAAAAAACTAAAAAAACTAAAAAAATTTAAATATTATAACAAACAAAAAAAGGTAGCATATTTTATAAAGTGCAAAAAAGTTTACTATACTTAAAGCTGCGTATATGTAAGCTAGCAGTTAAAAACTAAAGCAACTTAAAAATTAAACTTTTAATAAAAACTTTAAAAATTAATAGCTTACCTAAGTAAAAACCTTTAAAATTTTAACTAAATATAAATACTAGCTAATAACCTTTTATTATATTTTCTTTTTTTTTTAGTTAATACTAGCTTTTTAACATATTTACACTTTATTATTTTAACTTATATTATTTTATATAGTTTTTTTTATTTAATATATTACTTTTTATAAAACTTTATAGTTTTATAAATAAAAATTATAACTTAAGCTGCTACTTTATACTACTTAAACCTTTTGCTTTAAAACAATACTAAAGCAGTTTACTAAACTTTACTTTTACTTAAAAAGTAATATTTTTAACTATTTACTTATACTTAACTAGCTTTATTTTATTTCTTATTATTAACTTAAAGCTTAAAGCTTTTAAGTTAGCTAAAACTTTTACTTTACTATTACTTTTTACTTAAAGACCTATTTTAACTTTTACTTTTAGCACTTTAACTATAAGCTATAAAAACTTAATTTTAGTTTTTACTAACTATTTTATTACCTTTTTATATAACCTTTACGTTTTTTAGCAATATATAACCTACTTTAACCTTTTAAAGCGTTTTAACTTTTTTTTTAATAGTACTAAAACAACAAACTAGCTTAAAAAAGTTTTTTACTATTTTAATAATTATTATATAACCTTAAAAGCTTATATTTAACTATTGCTTTAATACGCTTTAACCTATAAAGTTTACAAGTAGTTAATCTTTTTTTTAAAAAACTATATAAACTAAAATATTGCTTATAGCGCTATTAAGCGTTATTTTTATTTAAATAATTTTAAACAAAAGTTTTTTACTATTGCTATACTTTATAACTATAAAAAAATATTTTAATTAAACAATATTAAAAGCTTATATAAATACTTTTAACAACATTATTTTTTTTACTAAAATGTTAAAGCTTATAATAAGCCTTATTTTAATAACGCTATAGTTTAAAGCTTTTTATAAAAAATATTTAACTTTATAATCTAAGCTATTTTTTTTTTTATTAACTAAAATTTAATAACTTTAAACAACTTACTTATAAAAACCTTTATAATAAGCTTAACTTTTAAGCAATAAACAAATCTTACTTTTAAAAATATTAAAAGCAAAGTAAAAAAGATCTTAGCTTATTTAAAAAAAAGTTTAAGCTTTTTAAAAAACTTAATAAGCTTTTTTACTTATACTTTACTAAAGCTACTATAGCTTAGCTTAAAAATTAACAAAACGCTTAATAAATAAAAAGTATAACTATAATTAATAGCTAGCTAATAATTATTATAAAATAAAAGCTTATTACTATTATAAACAACTTTACTTTATATTTTTAAAAAATTAAAATTATAATAGGTTAGTTAAAAGTTATTATAAAAAAATAATAAAAAATAATAAATTAACTAGCTTCCTAGCTTTTTATTAATTATAATTAGCAAAGTACGTAAGCTATAATATATTTAATAAACTAGTAAAGCAGCTATAGTAAACAAAAATAAAAAAGTTACTAAAGCTATTTAAATTAAAAAATATTTAGTTATAAATATTAAGTATATTTAAAAAACTTTTACTTATAATAAAACTATTTAAAAGCACATAACTTTAATAAAAACAAAATTATATACTTTAATAGTTAGTAGCACTTTAAAAAAAAGCGCTTACTTAAGCACATTTAATATATTACTTTGCTTAGTAACGTTATTATATTTAGCTAAAAGTATAAAAATATTAAAATTAAAGTATTATACTATATTTAAAAAAACAACCTAGCTAATAACTATAACCTTTACTTTTTAGCATACTATAAACTTAAAAAGTATAATTTAATTTTATAAAATATAGCTTTTAAAGCAATACAATAGTTATAAATAAAGTATATTTAACTAATATAAGTAGCTAATGCTTAAAATTAATAAAACGCTTTAACTATAAAAAACGTTACTAATATTAAACCTTTTACTTATACTAGCAACATAAGCATAGTTAAAGCTTTGCGCTAAAATAATAACTTGTTTATATATAAAAGCAAAAGCTATATTTATATAAACTAAACCTAAAATTTTATTTATATTACTACTATTAACTTTAATAGCATAAAAGTTATAAAAAAGGTTAAAAAAAGTAATAATAAAATAGTTATTAAAATATTTGCTATTAACTAATATAAGCTACTTTTTATATAAGTTTACCTTTACTAAAAGCTTATAAAAGTTTTTGCTTAAAAAAATAAAAATATTTTACTACAATTAAATATTTAACTAGTTGCTTTAAAAGTTAAAATATTTAATTTACTTCTTGCTATTATAAAAAACATACTTAAAAGCAAAAAAGCTAATATAAAATAAGCGCTTAATATTTATATAAAAGCTTAATAGTTATAAAATATTAAAGTTAACAAGCTGCTTTTAAAAAAAGTTAATATTATATTTAAAAACATAATTTTTAAAGCACTAAGCTACGCTAACGTATTAATTTATTAAGTTAGCTATATTATTTAAAACGCTATAGTTAAAAATAAAAAAACTATTTATATAACGTTTAAAAATATTAAATACTAATTTAGCTAAAAAAGTAAAAGTTAAGTTTTAATTAACGCTATAAACTTTAGTAGGCTACCTAGCTTATAGCTTAATATAATTATGCTTTTAAAATTAACTAATTACCTTATAGCCTTAATTTAATAAACTAAATCTTAGCTTATTAAAAATATATTATAATAAGCAACTAATATAAGCAGCTATTTTTATATTAATATTATAATAGTTACTTTTAATATCTTATAAAACAATATTTAACTAAGTGCTTAAAGCTTTAATTTAAAGCTAACTTTATTTTAAATATTTTTTATAGCTTTAAAGTAGCATATAATTACTAACTACGTTTAAACTTACTTTAAAATTACTATTATTATAAGCATAAAAAAACAAAGCAAGCTTATTATAAAAATTATTAATACTAGTACGTAAGCTAGCCTTATTATTAAAATATACGTTTTAAAGCACGCTTTGCTAGTTTAGCAAACTAGTTTTACTTAAAAAAGCTATAGCAATAATATTAATAAAGTTAGTTATACTAGTGTTATTAAAATTAAAGTATAGCTTACTAAATAAAGTGTTAATCTTTTATTATATATTATTTTAAAGCAATATACTTTATTTCCTTTGCTTTTAAATATAAATTTTATTATTAAAACAAATATGTTTTTATACTATTAAAACAACTACCTTATATATAATATATAGTTTAAAAAAACAAAAATTATAATTTTAATAGCGTTTATTAAAAACTAGTTTTTATTATAGCTATTTAAAGTTATTAATATATTAAAAAACTAGCTACTATTTGCTTATTTTTAAAGCTAGCAAATAGTATAATAAAGCTTTATTAAGTAATTATTAAAAAAGTAGCTAATAGCAATAATAATAATAAGTCTAACTTATTTTGCTATAATTAAAATATTGCCTTAATTATAAATTATAACGCTGCTTTTTATAGCATACTTTAAAAGAAAATCTTTAATATAGTGCTTAATATTAAAAAAAGCTTACTTTTAAATACTGCTAGCCTTAGCTTTACTTATTTTAAAAACGCTATACTATTTAGTTATAAGTATAGTATTAATCCTAGCTTTTTTAATATATTTTTAATTAATTTAACTAATAATAAAACTATATAAGCTATACTATATAATAACGCTTTTATAAATGTTTTTTGCAATACTACTTAAAAAGTCTATTATAAAGCCTAATAAACTAGCATTATTGCTGCTAAAAAAGCAAATTAACTAAAAGCTTTAATTAAGTTATTTAATATTTTTACTATATATAAAAGCAAAGCTAAAAAAGTTTATTTTATTAATAATAATTTATTAAATAAAATAACTTTTTTAAGTATATATAACTAAAAAAAAAAAGCTATTAAAAAAAAAGTTATAAACGTTAAAAATAAAACTTAATTATAATAAAAAAGTATTTATAAAAATATTTAGCTTTAATTTATAAAATACTTTTAAAAAATATAACTTACTTAAAAAAAAATTATAAAGCTACTTTAAAGCTTAAAAAAAACTAACCTTACTAATATAAAAAAAATAGTTTTGCTAAAAATTCTTTTTTATAAAAAAATAGCTTTAATATAAGATTTTTTTAAAATAAAATATGCTAATAATAATATTGCTTTACTATATAAAATTAAAGCAGTGCCTTATAAAGCATAGTAAGCTAAAAGCATTTTAATTTTAGCGCTACTAAAAAACAAAGTTATTAAGGTTTTATAAACACGCTTTAAAAACAAAGTTTTAAAAAAAGCAAGCTTGCTATATTATAATATATAGTTTATAGTTAAAAAGCTTAAAAAAAGCTTATACCTTATTAACTTAGCTACTAAGCTTAATACTATTACTATTTAAAATACTATTTTACTACAAAGCTATAATAAGTTTATAAAAAAATTTGCTATATATATTATTATATTAGTTAATAACTTATTTTTTAGCTATAATTAAATTAATTTTTTTATTTATAGCTATACTTTAATTATATTTAATACTTTACTTAAGTTACTTTAAATAACAACTTTACTATAAAGCTATATAAACTTTATTACTTAGTTTTTATATATTATTATATAAGTTTTTTTTAATATTGCTTTTTAAAAATATAAGCTTTTTTTTAATAATATAAAAATTAAAAGCTTTATATTATATTATAATAATTAAAAAGTTGCTTTTAAAATTAAGCAATATGTTTTAAAGCATTTAAAAAATATTAATGCTATGCTTTTTAACTTAAAACTAGCTAGTTTTACTTTAAGTGCTATAAAAAGCAAATAGTGTTGCTAATTTGCAAAAATTATTAAGTTTATATATAAAACATATAAAAAAAAGCCTATTAATATAAAAGTTATTAAAATTAAAAAATAGCTTATATATAAAAACATTATAAATATTAAAGCTTTTTTTAAAGTTATTATTTATTATAAAATATAAATTAAAAACTACTTTTAAATTTATATACTTTTTACTACTTTTTTATAAAAAAATATAGCTTTTATTTAAAAAAGTAAGCAATAATAGTTTATAAATTAGTTAAAACTTGCTTTAATTAATATATTACTTTTAATTATTATTAATTATAAAAGTAAGCAAATTTACTTTTAAACTAATACTTTTAAAACTAAATAAAAATATATTTTAGCTTAAAAAGTAAACAAAAAAATTAAGCTAGCTTAATATAAGTTAAAATATTAAAAAAGCTTTAAGTTAAACTATAACGCTATAAAAAAAAAAGCTTTTAGCATTATTAAGTTACTAAGGCGCTTATAAAACTATTTTTATAGTATATAATTTATTTTAAAAATTAATATAAAAGTTTTAATTACTTAGCTAAATAATAAGTTTTTTGCTTTTTTAAATATAATTTTTATTTAATAAATCCTATATAGTAAAATATTTAACTTTAAGCTTTATTATATATTAAAAAAAAAGTATATAGCTATAAATAGCTTATTTTAGTAATTTTAAAAGCTTATTAATAATAATAATAATAAGTAAAAAAGTAATATAAAGCAACTTATTAATATTTAGCTTAGCGCTATATTTATTAATATTAATATAGTTTAAATTAACTTAAAAATAAGTATAAATAAAGCTTTAAAACTTAATTATAAGTTACTTGCTTTTAGCTACTTAATTTAGCTTATTAAGCTATTATTAAAGCTTATAATTTAATAAACTTAAAAAAGTTAAAAAAATGTTTAATTTTTTATTACTAGTACTATTTTAAAACGCTATAATAATAAATATAAATAAAAAAAGTTTAAAAATTATATATATTAATACTTTATATATAATAGTACTTTATAAAAGTAAGCAACTTAGTTTTTTACTTTTAAGCAATATAATAATTTTTTAAAAAAATATAAGTTAATTATTTAAAAACTTTACTTAGCTTTTAGCTATAAAAAAAATTAATTTAATAATTTAATAAATTTTATAACTTTATTACTAGCTTAACTTTATTAAAAATATTTACTTAATAACTAAGTTTTATTTAATTATTAAAAGTTATAAAGCAGCTTATTTAAAAAATAGTACTAGTATAATATTTTTATTAAGTTTTTATACTTATAAGTTATTAATATTTAAACTATATTATTTTATAAAAAAAGTTTACTTTAATTAAAGTATAATATAAGCAAATAGCTTTTTTTAAAGCTAAAGCTTTTTAATAAGTAAACTTTAAGTTAATATTTAAGTTTTTTTATAAATATATAATATATTACTATAATAACGCTTTATATATTAAATATAATAATAAAAGTAAATTTAAAAAAAAGGTTATTATAATAGCAAAGTATTTTAAATATTATATTGCTTATAAACTAGCTTATTACTTTTAAGTATAAAGCTTTATTAAAAGTAAGCACTAGTTAATTAAAATAACGCTTATAAAAGTTATTAATAAAACTAAAAAAAAACTAGCTAAAGTACTTAAGCTTTGCTATTTTAATAAATAACGTTACTATTTAATACTATAAGTATAGCTTATATAAACTAGTTTATAAATGTTTAGTTATTTTGCTAATTAAAAACGTTATATTAATATAGCAAGTATTATAGTAAAATTTAGTTTTTAATTATATTAATTTAGTAGTATTAAAAGTAAAGCAGTTAAAATATTATATAAAAAATGTTAAATATATAAAAAAATTATTATTTTAAAGTAAAAAAATAATATAAACTAATAAATTAACAAAATGCTTATAAAATCTAGCTTAAAATATATATTAATAACTTTATACTTTTATTTAATATTTTTTAAAAAATTAATAAAAATAATAATAAAAAGCTTTTATATAAATAAAATAAGCTATACTAAATTATTAAAGCTATAAGTAATATATACTATAAGCTTACTAAAATAAATAAATAGCAGCTATATAGCTATTATTTTATAAAATAACTTTAAGCTTTTTATAAAAATAATAAAAAATACTAAGTACTAAAAAACTTTAACTTAAACTTTTAAACTACTAAAAGTGTTTTTTAAGTAATTAAGCTTATTAATAAACTAAATTTAAAACTTTTAGTAATAAATAATAACTTTGCTTTAAATTTTTATAAAAACTATAATTATATTAATAGCTTTTTTAAACTATTAATATTAATATAATAGCTATTAACTATACTTATAAAGCTAGTATAATATAAAATTAATTAAATAGCTTTATTTATAATATGTTTTTTTTTAAAAAAACTTAGCTAAAATTACTTATATAATAAGTTTTTATTTTTAACTTTTTAAAAGCTATAGCTTTAAAAGAAAAAGTTAAAATAACTATACTTAAGCGTTATGCTAGCTTTTTACCTAGTTTTCTTATTTTCTTATTTTTTTAATATACCTATTTTCTATTTTTATTTTTTTTAGTTTTTACTTTATTTACTATTTAAAATTAACAGCTTGCTTGCTAATAATAACGTGTATTTGCTTATTTTCTTATTTTCTTTATAAATGTTTTTTTTTATATTAATTAAATAGTTAAAGCTATTTAAAAAATAACCTATTATTTTTTAAAACTTATTTTTTTATATTATATATAGAAAATTAACATAGTGCCTTTTTTATTATAATTTTTTTTTACTTGCTTTAATACCTTATACGCTTACTAAAACCTACTTTTAAAGCTTTAATTTAAAAAATATTTATAAGTTAGCTTTATAAAAGTATTTAATATAAGTATAAAAAAAAGTAAGCACTTTTTAAAGCTAATAATAACCTTAACGTTTTTAATTAGTTAAAATATTATAAAATACTAGATTTTAAGTAGTTTTTTACTAGCGTTATAAAAAGTATATAATAAGCTTTAGATTATAAAGGTATAGTTGCTATAAAAGCTGCTTTAAAGCTTAGTATTTAATATATACTTAAAAAATAGCTATATATTAAATTAGCTTTTTATATTAAATTTAATAAAACACTTTTTATATTAAGTATAAAGCACAACGTTTAGCAACCTTTTTTATTAAATTAAAAAAGCTTTATATTTATATTAGTTTTATAGTAAACATATAAAATACTTGCTTTATAGCTTGCTATTTTTACTTTTAATATAAATTAGCTTTATTTTAAAATCTTTTTATTTTGCTAAACTTTTACTAATTTTAATAATATGTTTTAAAGCGCTGCTAGCAATATAAAAAAATAAGTATACTAGCTACTAAATATAATATTTTTATATAATACTACTAACAACTTTAATTTATAAAGTACTAAGTATTTGTTTACTATTAGCCTTTATTTTACTATAACAAAATTAATAAAACGCCTTTAATTTTTACTATTTTAAGCTAAAAATAGTTTTTTTAATTTTCTTAACAACTAGCTAAGCCTTGTTTATTTTATTTAGCAACTTTAATAACTACTACATATATACAATATTAGTACTAAGATCGTCGCCTATTTGTATATTTATAAAGACCTTAAAAAAATTAATTTTTAAGCATTTTAAAAGTAGCATAATAAAGCGTGCTATTAATCTTAAGTAAATAAAGTAATAAAAAAATATAAAGAAATAAAGCTAGTAAAAAAAAAAAGTTTATAAAAAAACTAGCTACACTGCTTCCTTTTTTTTTTACTTTAAAAAGCTATAGCAATAAGTGTTAATAAAGCTTGCTTGGTTAATAAATTATAAAATTTAAAGTATAACCTTAATTACTTAAACTAATAAGTTAACTACTAAAAACCGTTTAATTTAAAAAGCAAAACAAGTACAAATAACTAAATAAAAATTAATTTACTTATGCTTGCAACTTTTAATAATAATAAAAAAATTTAAGGTCTTTTTTGCTTTAATTTATTATAAGCAAAAAGACCTAAAAAAGATTCCTATCCTATTTTAAAAAGCTGCAAGTAATCTGCTTACTTTTAAAAAAACCTATAAACTTACCTTTACTTTTAATCTCTTCTTACACCTATACAACCTCTTTTTAAATTCTTTTTATTTTTTTCTACCCTTTTATCTCTTGTTTTACTATAGCATAGCCTTTATTATACATAATTAATTAGGTGCCTTTATAAATAAAGCACCTATAGTCTAAAAAGGCTTAAAAAACAAGACTTAAAGTCTTGCTTATTATTATATATAGCTAAAATGCTTTGTTTTTACTTTTAGAAATTTAATATTTAATATATAAACATATTAACGTGCTTTTATATTATATAAAGTTATAAAGATCTAAAAGCAAAAACAGTACTAGCAATACTAAAATTAACTAATTAGTATTAAATAAAAAATACTTAAAATTTATTTTTTAAAATATATAGTTAAACAAAATATTTAGTTTTTAGCTTAGTATATTAGTTAAATATAATAAGCGTAAATAGCTTTTAAAAAGTAAAATAATAGGTAGTATTTAATTAATTTTAAGCAGTAAACTTAATATTTTATTTAAAAATACTTTTAGCTAGGTTATAAGTATAAGTTAAAGCTTTAAGCTTTAATATATAAGTTACTACTTTAAAAAGCAATTAAAAATAAAGTATAAAAAAAAATTAATAAAAAGCTTTTTATTATAAGAAAACATATTAGCAATAATTATTAAATACTTATTATTATTAACTTTTATGCTTTAAAAGCTTATATATTTAATTTTTTAAATAAGGCTTTTTTAAAAAAATATAAAAAAGCAATATGCTTGCTAGCAGCAGCCTAGCTAAGCAATATATATAAAATGCTTTAAAAATACTACGTTGTTTCTTTTTATAACTAGTTTAATAACTAGTTATATAAGTACTTTTGCTTAGCAACGCTAATTATTTTATAAAGTACTTTATAAAAAGTAATTAAAATATAGTATAATAGCGCAGCAAGTAAAAATTTATTAATACTTATTTTAATAATTTTATAAATAATACCTTAATATAAAG
The DNA here is from genome assembly GCA_022579005.1 of Poronia punctata. Classification (NCBI taxonomy): domain Eukaryota; kingdom Fungi; phylum Ascomycota; class Sordariomycetes; order Xylariales; family Xylariaceae; genus Poronia; species Poronia punctata. The sequence continues at coordinate 149,601 of MU401532.1, forward strand.
TTTTTATAAACTAAAAAAAGCTTATTTAGTAGCTTTAAATTAAAAAAAGGCTTATTAACTACTTACTAAAAGCTTTAAAGTTTAAGCTTTAAATTTTTATTTTAAAAAATATAAACAAAAACCTTTTATAATATTTAGTTAAAAAAGTTTACGTTTTATAAATATACTAAAAAAGCTTTATTTTTTTATAAATAAAGCAAACTTTTAATTTTAATATAAAAATATTGTTGCTAAAAAAGCTTAATATTAACAGCTTTTATAGCTTAGCAAACCTTTATAATAATAATAACAGTTTATTATAATATTAATATAAGCTACTATAGTTAGTTAATATTAATTTTAAAGTTAAATAAAAAAAATAGTTATTAAATAATAAAGTAATAATTATTTTAATATACTTTATAAAAAACTATTACCTTATTGCTTACTTTAAGTTTTTAATAATAATAGTAAAACTTATATAAAAAGTATACTTATTAAAAGTATAGTAGCAAAGCAAAGTTATTTAAAATTGCTAGTAAAAGTAAAATATATGCTAATAATAGCTTTAACTTTTTATATTTAAAGTTTATAAATAAATATATTACTATAATTTAGTAGTTAACTATAAAAATTAAGTAGCTTATATTTTTAATAGCTTAATAATATTAAATAAAAGCATATAGTAAATTTTTAAAATGCTAACTATGCTATACTAAAACATATTTAATATAATGCTTTTTTTTTAAAAGGTTAAAGTTTCTTTTTTTAATTTAGCAAAAAAGTTAAAAATATAAAATACTTAGCATTTTTTATATAGTCTTTTTGTTTAAATAGCTAAACTAACTAGCTATATTAGCTTTAAGCATACTTAATAACTATTAGCAATATAATACTTAAACCTTTTTAAATATATTAAAATAAATAGTAAAGATTTATTAAACTAATAAAAAAAATAAGCAGATTTAAAATTAAAACAAAGCTTTTTAACTTTAAATACTAAGCTTAATAATATTAAAACTAAGTAAACTTTAGCTATAAAGCACTTTTAAAGCTTTATTTAATTAATAAACTAATATAAAGTCTTTACTATTATTATTAAAAAAAGCAAAGTTTTTAAGCTTTTTATTTAATTTGCTTATAAATATAATTATATTAAAAAAAAAGTTTGTATTAATAGCGTATATAATATTATATTACCCTTTTTAGTTTTTAATATTAAAAAAGCATGCTATTATAAGTTTTATTATAAGCTTTATAGTGCTTTAGTAAAAGTTAAAAAATATAAACTAAAATTAATTTTTTAAAATATTATATTTTTATAAAGCAAGCAAAGCTTACTAAAAATATTTACTATATAACTAAGTTTTAATTAAGCTAATACTTTTTATTATAAAGTTAATAAAACTTTTGCTTAGTATATAAGTTAACTTTAACTTATTTATTTTAGTAATTAAAAAGGCTAAGTATAATATTATATAAATATAAAAGCACTTAAAGTAACTATAGCTAAAAGAAAAGCTAAATAGCTTAATTATATAACTACTAAAAAGCTTTAATAGTTATATTAAAAATAATATACTAAACTTTTAATAGTATTAAATAATTAAAAATAGCTAATAAAACAGCTTAGGCCTTATATTAATTAAAAGCAGCTATATATATATTTTTACTTTTTATATTAATTTATTTAGCTTTAAAGTGCTAAAAACAATAACCTTTTTAGCTAAAGAAGATTAGAACGTAATTAATATATATGCTTATTATGCTCTATATTATAAGGTAGCTGCAAGACTAAAAAGAACTAGCTTGTTTTTTATTTTTTTATAAATAGCTATTATTTTTGCAGTGCTTTTTAAACCTAGCTACTTATTTATTTATTATATACATAATATACTAAGTTATGCTTTTTAAAATACTTTTATAAAGCTATAATTAATGCAAAGCCCTTAAAACCTAGTTAATGCGTTTACTTTAACTAAACCTTTTTTAGTGTAAAGTTAAAGTAATCTTTAAAAATCTTCAATTTTATTATATTATATATAAAAATAAAGTTTTTAGCTATATATGTTTATTATATATATAAAGAATAAGGTATTTTTTATTTTTTAATAAAAAAATTAACACTAATTAGTTATTATTTTTAATAATATACGTTATTATTTATTAATAATAAATTAGCAAAGCACTTTAATAAACAAAAAACTTTAAAATATTATTATATAAAGTAATACTGCTTTATAAAACGCTTTATATAAAGAATTCCCTTCAAATTCTATAATATTACTTTAAGCTTTGCTTTTTTTAAATAAAAAACGTATAGCTTATATAAGCTTATAAGTAAGCATTTTTATATTTTATATTTTCTTTTATTATATAAACTGCTATAATAGCTAAAAATAAAAGCTAGTTTTTAAATGCTTAAAAAAACTATATTGCTAAAAATATTACTAGAAATACTTAAAGTCTTTATACTTTTATATATAAAAACATTTTTATAAGCTTAAACGTTAATATTAAAGTTTAAAAAAACTATATTAACTTTAATTATTTTAATATCAAATTTTAGCTTAATTAACTATTTAAAAAAAAAATAGTTATAACGTATATAGTTAAATGCTTATATAACTATATACAAAGCAGCAAACTTTTTATAAATAGCTTTGCATATAATTATTAAGCAAACTTTAAAAGTTAAAACTAAAATATTTTTAAGCTAGTTAAAAACAGTTTTTTTAAAAAGCTTTAAAATTAGGTTTTAAAAAAAGTTTTTATGTTTACCTTTAAAAAAAACTTATATATAAAAAAATTAAAAAAAAAATTATAGTTTATAGCTACTATATAATTTATAACAGTATTTTTAATTATACTTTAGTACTTAGTTATTTTATAACTATTAACTTTTATTTAACTTATATTTAAACTTACATTTATACTTGCACTTGCACTTATATTTACACTTATACTTATACTTATAACAAAGCTTATATTTATAGCTATACTAGCACCTATATTTATAGCTATACTAGCAGCTTGTTTTTATATACAAATACTTACTTTATAATACTACTAATAGCTAAACCTTTTATACTAAATATAACTTTAAAAAGTACGTTTTTTAATTAAAAACAAAATTAACCCTTAGTACCTAATATAATAAACTTTCTAAATAACGCTAAACTTTATTAATAATAATAGCTATATAGCTAAAAGTATAATAAAAGCTAAAAGTATAATAATAGCTAATATTTATTAGCAACTTTTTTAAAAAAAAACATATACTTTTAAAAGTATAGTATAAAAAACTTTTATATAAAAATATTTTAAATATTAACGCTAGCACTATATAAAAGTACTATTAATATAGTTTTATTTAAGCTACTTTATTTAAACTAAGTTAAGCTAAAGCTTTTTATAGCATTTAATAAAATATAGCAAAAAATTAAAACTATATAAAATAACTATATAATATTTTTTTTAATAAAATACGTATTTTTATAACTATATATAAAAAACGTAGTTTTTATTTAATATAGTATTATGCTGTTTTTTTAACAATCTTTTAAAATTATATAAAGCAATACTATATTAATTATATTAAACTAATAAGAAAATAAAATAAAATATATAATATGCTTAACATATATTTTAATACTTATATTAACTATAACTAGTATTAAACTAATTAAACTATAATAACTTTTATATAAATTAAAAATAAAAACTTAAAAAAGTTTAATTTAAAAGCGCTTAAGTTACTATTTAATAAATTTTAACTTATATAATAAGCATTAAAATTAAAGTTTAATAGCAAGACTTTTTTATATATAACTATTATATAAGCATATATTAAAATTATTGAGCTAAAGCTAGCACTTATTATTTAAAACACAATAAGCAAAGCTTTAATATTTAACTTAAAAGCTATAATATAAGTTGCTACTAATAAATAAATAACTTAGTACTTAATATATAAAAAACTAGCTAATAGTTATAGGTTAGCAACTAGATAGGTACCTAAACAGTATATAACGCTAAAGTATATAGTCCGCTATAAAATACCAATAACCACCTTAGTATTCTATATCCCTTTTAAGAGGTCTAGCTTAATTAAGTAGCAGCATTAATACTAGATCGTAATACTAATATTAACTATATTAATTAAAAATATAATTATAATTAAGCTTAAAAGTTATTTAAGCAACATATAAAAAAATACTTAAAAAAACCTAAATTTACTTTTTATATATTTACCTTTTATATATTTACTTTTTTTATATTTACTTTTTATAGATTTACGTTTTATAGATTTAGATTTATATATTTACTTTTTATATATTTACTTTTTAATTGTTATAGTTTAAGTAGCATTTTTTATAACGCTACTTTATATATAAAAAACTAAACTATAAGTTATATAACTATTTAAAAAAAAGAAATAAATCTTATACTTTATATATTATAGCATATAAAGATTATAATATACTTATTGCTAATAATATTAACGCGTTTATTTAAAAGTATAAAAAAACAAAAGTTAAAAAGCTATTAAATAATAATAATAATATAGTTAACAATTTTAATACTAAAAAAAGCAACTAAGCTATTTAATTTTTAATAAAAGCTGCTTATTTATATTATACTATAAAAAAATATTTACTAGCTTATAGCAAAAGTTATAAGCTTAGTAAATTTTTTTTAAAAAGAAATTAATATACTTATAAGTACTAAAGTATTTTATAAAATACTAGTATAGCTAAAATATTAACTATTAAATACTTATAAGCTAAAGTTTTTATATAAAAATACTTAAAAACTAAAATTAACTAAACTTTAAGTAATATAATAATATGTTTTAAAAAAGTAATAAAAAAAAGGTTTATTAGGTTTATAAAAATCTAAACGCTTATTAGCAAGGTAATATTTTATATTTTAAAAAATACTTACTTTTTTTTTGCTTTTATTATATAATGCAAACAAACTTAAAGCTTACTTTAATAATATTAAAAACAAAATTATACAATATAATAAAGTTAAAATTTTTATTATTTAAAAATAAAGCTATTTACTTTTTTATATTTTAATTGCTAAAGCGGCTATATACTTTATAAAGCTAAAGCTATGTTAACTTTATTAACATTTTAAGCATTTTTATATAAAAAAGCTATATAACTTGCTTAAATTTATAAGCTATAATAATATTTATATAAAGGCTTTAAAAAAAATTTAAAAGGTTTGCTACTAATATTAATTTTATAATTTAGCTTTATAAAAATTTAAGTTTATACTTTATAATAACTTTAACTTTAACTATAAAGTTATTATTAATATTATATACTTAAATAATAAGCTAATACTATATATAATTAATTATAATATATTATTTTAAGCTACTAGATTTTTAAAGTTACTATTTTTATATAAGGTATAAAATATACTTTATAAATGCTAAATAAACGTATATTAAAAACTGTTTAATTATATTGTTTATAATTTTAGTATAAACTTTATATTTTAAAAGTTTTATAATAACGCTTAGCCTGCTAAAGTATTATATTTTATAAAATTAGTAAAAGTATATTAAGTAGTTAAAAAATTAAAAAAGTATATAGCTTTTTTAAAAGATTATATTAACTATATTTAGCAAAGTAAAAAGTAAAAAACGGTACTAAAATTAGCGTAGCTAGTATGTATATTAAATATATAAAATTAATTAATATATATATATAACTAGTTTATAAGTGCATATTGCTTAACCTTTATAGTTAAGCAACACTTATATTTATTTTTATTATATATTAGTTAAATAGTTTAACTTACGCTTTAATTATAAAACCTATAAAGTAAATTATGCTTACTGCTTAATTAAGCAATAAGTAAAATGCGCTTTGCGCTTTTTACTTTTTTAATATTATATACTTTTTATTTTAGCTTTATTTTTAACGTTATAATTATTAAACAACTTAAAAGTATTTTTACTTAGTATTATATAGCGCATATGCTTTATATTAAGTATATAAACCTTTTTCTTTATTAGTTATTATATATAACCTTATTATTAATAAACTTAAAATTATTATAGCGCAATTTAAAACGCGCAGTTAATTTTTTAATTAACGCGCTATATACATTATATTTTTTAAAATAAACTTTGCTTATTTTTTCGATATTAAATTAATTATAGCTTAATTTGCTAATGTGTGCTAAACGCTTCTCTACTTTAGTAATAACTACTTAGGTATCTTTAAAGTAGACCTATTATTTATTATAGCTTTTTATATAAAGCTTTTAATATTTTATATAAAAAGCTATAAAGTAATATAAAAAAAGAAAATATTTTTTAAATAGGAATTAAAGCGTTAAACAATACTACTAAACTTAATAAACTTATATTAACGTTATTTATTTTTAGTATATATTTAAAAGTTAATACTAACTTTTTTTTATTTTTTCACTTTATATAAAAAGCTAAAGCAGTTAAAAAAGCTATAAAAAAGCTTTAAACAATTAAAGCAAAAAAAACATTTTTTAAGCATTAAATACTTATAATAGCCTTATAACGTATAATATACTATTACTTTTATTAAAAAGTAAAGTAATAGTTTTAAAAAAAAATAAACTAAACTATATAAAATTATATTAATAAATAACTAAAACATTATTGTTAATATAGTTAATAAACTAATATAATTTTAATATATTTAGGTTAAGCTATATTATAAAAAACAAGTTAATATAAATTTTGCAAATTTTAAAATTAGCTAACTTATAATAAAAACCTAGCAATAATACTAAAGCAAACTAAAAGAAAATACTTTATATAAAGTCTTTTTAATAGCTAAAAAAAATAAACTATAACCTTATAGTATAACTATAAAAAAAGCATAATTACTACTTTAAAACTTTTATTTTAAAAATTTAATAAAGCAAAAATTAAAGATCTAGCTGCTAAAAGCATATTTATACTTATAAAGTATAATAAAGCAATTTATAGCAATGTTTAAATTTTTAATATATACTTAGTATAAAAGGTTAAAAGCAAAACAATAATACTATATAAAATATCTAGGCTTATTATTTAAAAGTATAGTAATTAAAAAAAGCAAAAGCTGCTTACTTAATTGCTAACTATTTAAAAAATAAGCTAATAGCTTATTTTTATACTAAGTTTATTTTTAGTTAAAAAGTATAATATATAAAGTAAACTTTATAATATATTATAAGTATATATATAGTTAAAAAACAAGTTAACTTATATAATATATGCTAAGTTATTAAAAAAGTTAAAAAATATATATTTACTTAGTACTTTTTTATATATTATACAATTTTTATATAGCTTAGTAAAACTTAAGCTATACTAATTTAAAATATACTATAGTTATTATTATATAAAGCTAAAAATAAAAGTTTTAATATATAACTTATACTTTTTATATATAAATATTAAACTAAAGCAATTTAGCATTACTAAACTTTAAACTAATAATATATTTAGTATAGTATTAAAAAAAAATTAAAAAAAAGCTATTTTTTAAGTAAAAAATAAAACAATTTTATTGCGCAACTAACTTATTAAATTTAATAAAGCAAGGATTAAAATTTAAAGTAATAACTTTATACTTTAATAAAAAAACAAGTTTAAAACTTTTAGCTAGTTAATAAAAAAGCACTAAATAATATATAGCAATATATTATATAATAAGCTTAAAAAGCATATATTATATTTATATGCTAACTAAAAGCATTATATAACTTATTTATTGCTATATAAGTTACTTAACTAATAAAAAATAATATTAAAGCATTAAACGCATAGCTATAATAGTAAATTTAAAATAAAAATTAAAGTTTATAGTATATTTTTTTTAATTTTTATAATATAAAGCTATTTATTTTTACTAATAGCTTTTTTGCTAATAATAAAAACCTAAGTTTTTAACTTAAATTTATTATTATTTTTAGTATAAAGTATTAAATAAAAAATAGCTTTACTATTTATAATAATATTATATATTAAAGCTTTTTTAAATATAAAAAAGTTACTTAAATTATACTAGCTAGTAAGCTATATAAAATAATAAAAAGTGTTAATTATATTATTATACTTAATATAATACTATAAAAGATTACTAATATATTAGAATTATTATAAATTTTAATAATTATTTATATAAATTTTTATTTACTATATAAATATTTTATTAAGCTTAGTATAACGTAAAAAAGGCAGCTTATAATTAATATTACAGCTTTTAAAAAGGCGTATAAAATAAAAAACATTATAAAAATTTAATAGGTTAATAGTAAAAATAACTTTATAAATGCTTATATAAAAGAAATTTATAATATAGCTTTAAAATAATTAATTATTACTAATAAGCTTATAGTATATATTAAGGCTTATGTTAACTATATAAAAATATTATAATAATAAGCATAATTATAAATATATATATAAGTTACTAAATTAGTAAAAAAAATACGTTAATTTATTATATAATTATAATCTACTAAAATGCTACTTATTTTACTTAACTTACTTTTTTTATTTAACTTAATAGCAACTGCTAACTTTTATAATTTACTTTTTTAATAGTAAAAATACTATTTTTTTTAATCTTTTTTATTATTATTATTATTATTATTATTATTATTATTATTATTATTATTATTATTATTATTATTATTATTATTATTATTATTATTATTCTTATTATTATTATTATTATTATTATTATTATTATTATTATTATTATTATTATTATTATTATTATTATTAT
>MU401533.1:0-58509 GCA_022579005.1 Poronia punctata
CCCCCCCCCCCCCCCCCCCCCCCGCCCCCCCCCCCCCCCCCCCCCCCCCCCCCCCCCCCCCCCCCCCCCCCCCCCCCCCCCCCCCCCCCCCCCCCGGGAAAGATATATCAAATGAAAGAAAACAGAAATCCATACAAATAACAGAACGCCCTTGCATTGTAAGACTCTTTTTAGTGAACCAGTATAGACCATAGACCTTTTGTACAAGTGATGAAATGGCCCATACTGCCATATTAGATTTTTGTAGAACGTCTTTGCCGTTCCAACCTTTGCTACAGATCATCAATATCCTGCGTAGCATAAACAGCTCCTCCAACACGTGTATCCGAAACCCAACCTCAAGGCACTCATATTTTCACTAGTCTACTATGTCAGTGACCAGATAAAAGCTGACTCGGCAGCAACAAGGATGACCTCTCAATGAGAATCCGTTGCTGGATTGCAATATACCTAGTAGGTAGGTTAGACTACTTTGCGGGGCTATTCGTGTCTCACGTCATAGGTTGGGGTGGTATTTTTATATTTAGACAGCATTATTTGATACGTGTAGATTAGAGTAGAAGTAGAAGTAGAAGTAGAACTTTGGGGGTTTGCTTGCCTGAGGGGTAGGTAGGCGCAGCTGTTATATTTGATTATTTCACATCTTATAGTAGGTCTAAGGTAATGGATTAGTCTGTAAGCGTTTGTGTACGGGTATGGACTTGGTTGTAGGTTAGGGGTAAGTTATACAGTTGCACGCAAGACAGCTTAACATGACCTTGGAGCTGATCTCATTGAAGATCTAAGATTTAGTTGACACCTCTCGCATTCTAGAGATACGTGTACAAGGAGATAGATACAGGACATGTATTTCCAAGATTAATAGTGATGTGTATAGATATTTAAAAGGGACTGAACTTGACTACCTAATTTGATATCTTTACCTAAAATACCTTATACACGTAGAACTGCGAGTGATGATTACTTCTTGACACTGATGATGTAATAGAAGATTCAACTCTTGAAACGTTTTTGTGTCGATGTTAGCAATGTATGGTCTAGGTGCATACCGATTAAACTTTGTGCAGAGCTTCTCCTTTGTTACCCTGGCACAAAACCCTTTCTAATCTAACGCTGTAGATGCAGAAAAATAAGGTTTTAGAAAGAAAGAAAAATGGTATTATAGGAGGAATAATGGTATAAAAAGTGTGCGCAAGTAGATATTAACACGGAGATACAACTTGTAATTCTAATCTTTGCCACCTTGGAGTATTACGTCTACTTGCCTACCCGGCGTACGTAAATCCCAGCACAAACAGGCTGAGACTGTAAGTTTTGTGTATTAAGCAAGTACGTTTTAAGGTTTACAAGTAAAAGGCTTCTAGGTTCTTCCTTGGCTTTGCACCCACCTGTTGTGGTTGTAAAGAAACAGTGGCCGATTCTTTGAGTGTAGATGTTTATCATACGTGTTGTGATAGAGGAAGTGTTTCTAGGAGTCAAGGTGCAACGATGTAAGAAAACGAGGGAGAAATGTACAGGTAGCCAAGGTGCGTAAGCCACACCAGATTTAAACATGGCATCCACTATAGCACCTAAATTCGGTAGCTACTTGTATCCACCTCAGACTCCAGACTCCAGACTCCAGAGGCCATCCTCCTTTACCCTCTTCTATCCCCGCTAATACGAGTAGAGGTTACTCCACCAGTAGCAACCTTAACCTACAGTAGTGCAGCAACAAACCCACGTAGGTAGCGATAGCCCACGCCTCCCAATCGGGCCAAAGAGACTGCTACTGGACCACTGACCTCTCCTCATTCCTCGACCTAACAATCCTTCAATCCAACCAGAGAACAAGCCTAGGTTAGCCCAGCCCAGCCAACCAGCCCATAACGAACGTCGCACTGCTGCTCTCAATCACGCATTATTCCGATTTCGACCTGTACTCGACGAAGGCGGCTTCGACAAGACCGCTGCGAGCAGCTATTGGCGTCGATGAAGGAAATTAATATAATTCCTGAACGCATGTAGCTTCCCGCGATTTCTAACATGTCCGCTGAAGCGACAGCCGCCGTCATGGCGTCGTCTGCGCCGCTTGCCCCATCCACCGAGCCCGTCTCGCCTCTTCATGACCACGAGTCCCATATCGAAGAATGCAATGCCGACGACACTCAGCCCGTTACGAAACCCGATACCACAACCAACACCGCACAGGAATCCGCCGACTATGAAAAACCCCAAAGCTCTCCTAAGCCCATGGGCTTGCATTCGCCACCTGACAGCAACAACGCAATGAAGCTCGATGATAGCGATGACTCTGAGCTTAGCGACGTCGAGGATCCCACTCTCGAATCCGGCCAAGCCGCTTTTACCCCCGCACATACCAGTCCCGAAGGCTCTCTCGAGGATGAGGATATCGGCGAAGTGGAACCTGACCACTGGGCCGGCGGCACCGTTCCAGTATTCAAGCCGACCATGCACCAATTCAAGGACTTCAAGAAATTCGTACGTGGCCATGGCGTCAAACCTGCCCAGTCGCTTCCTTTTTACCACTGCTTGTATTAACTCTGTTTTAAATAGATGGAAAAGGTCGACGCCTATGGAATGAAGTCCGGGATTATCAAGGTTATCCCTCCGCAGGGATGGAAAGATCAGCTACCCGCTCTCGATGACTTGGTGAAGCAAATCAGAGTCCGTGAACCCATTAAACAAGACATTATGGGATCCAATGGCACCTACCGACAGGTGAACATTCTTCATCAGCGAAGTTTCAATTTGCGCCAGTGGCGGCAGCTATGCGACCAAAGCGAGCACCAACCCCCGGCGAGGCGAGGAGAAAGGCGCGCACAGGCGCCTCCCAAATCCAAGGCGACATCGTCTTCGACATCAGGCTCTAGGGGGCGAGAATCGGCCAACACGCGCTCCACAAGAGGTAGGAGGAGGAGAGGCAGGGGCCGGGGAGGTGGTGGATATACCGAGGAGCGGCCCATGACGCCGGTCTCACCCACCGCCACCGGTTCTGTTCTTGATTCTGTTGAAGAACTAGGCGATGATACTGATGATGATCCGATTCCTCGCCCCGTCGGTCGAATGGGTGGGCTGAGACAGGCCAAAGCGAAAGAGCAAAGCACATCAGCTAGACGCAAATATGCCCGTCGTGAGGCCTCTACTAAAATTGACGAGGAGGCCTTCAAGGACTTCGACTACCAAATGGATATCTCTGATTACACGCCCGAGAGATGCGAAGAGTTGGAGCGCATATATTGGAAAACATTGACCTATGCTCCCCCACTATACGGAGCCGATGTGCTCGGCACACTTTTCGATGACAGAACGGAGAGCTGGAACCTTAACAAACTTCCCAACCTTCTTGACGTCCTCGGTACCAAAGTTCCCGGTGTGAATACGGCCTATCTATATCTTGGTATGTGGAAAGCCACATTTGCATGGCACTTGGAGGATGTGGACCTCTACAGCATCAACTACCTCCACTTCGGAGCGCCCAAACAATGGTATAGTATTTCCCAAGGAGACGCTCGTCGATTTGAAGCTGCGATGAAAAGCATCTGGCCAACGGACGCGAAGGCTTGCGATCAGTTTCTGCGTCACAAGGCCTTCTTAATCTCGCCTAGCCACCTCCAGCAATACTTCAATATCAAGGTCAACAAGTGTGTCTCATACCCTGGGGAGTTCGTGGTAACCTACCCCTATGGATACCACTCGGGATATAATCTTGGCTACAACTGTGCAGAAGCCGTCAACTTTGCCTTGGATTCCTGGTTGCCGATGGGCAAGATCGCAAAGAAATGCGAATGTGCCCAAGCCCAAGACAGTGTATGGATCGACGTACACGCAATTGAACGAAAGCTACGCGGTGAAGAGACGGAATACGAGGAAACAGAAGACGAGGAAGATGAGGAAGACGAGGACGAGGAGGATGAGCCCGAGGTTGAAACGCGTACACCTCGGTCCTCCCACATCAAACTCACTGCGCCGGGACGTAAGCGCAAGAGAGCCGTGATTGACAAGGGGGCGAAGAAAGTCAAGAAGATCCGGCTCCGGCTCAAGAGCCAGGTCGAACCCCCGTGTTGTCTTTGTCCGCACGATATACCCGCTCTGGAATTACTGTCAACCGACGATGGTCGCAAAGCTCACCGTTTATGTGCACTCTACGGCGCAGAGACCTGGATCGAGACCATCGACGGAAAGGAAGTGGTTAACAACGTTGGCAAGATTAGCAAGGCGCGGCTCGACTTGAAGTGCTTATTCTGCCGTTCCAAGAAAGGCGCGTGTTTCCAATGTGGCTACAAGAAATGCGCTAGGTCTTACCATGCAACATGCGCAGCAGCAGCAGGGGTCTTTGTTGAAGAAGCGGAAGTGCCCATTTTTGGAGAAGACGGGACGGAATACAAGGAACAGGCATTCGAGTTTAGTTGCCGGTTCCACAGAACGAAACGTGATCGGAGATTAGACGGGGACGCCTTGGACGACTGTCAAACGACGCGTCAAGCTGCGTCCGCATTGAAGGAAGACAGTATTTGTCAGTTCCAATACCACCGGGGCGACATTTTCGCCGGTATTGTTGTCGAGAACAGGGCGAGCGAACAGACTCTGGTCGTAGATGTCATGCCCAACGGGTACGAGAACCGAGCCATGTTGAGCGAGACAGGAATACTAACAGAATATAGGGACCGAGTCGAGGTGGAGTGGAAATGGCTACTTGTTCCAAACCCATCCGATCTGCGCCTGCCACACGCTTCTCCAAATGCTGTGCCAATGCCAACCTCGCGCAAAGCTAAGGATCTCATCAATGCCACTAGAAAGATTGCGGAGGAACTTCCTCGTGCTGAGGAGCCGTTCGTAGAAGGCGGCTTTGTATGGGCCGAGTTCAACCATCATGAACTGGAGTCTAACAAAGCCCAAGCCAAGGTAGACTTAACCAAGGAGGATCAGATATGGTATTATTTGGGAAGGTATTCGACCGACGCCCGGCCACAGTACACCGATGATCCTCAAAGACGACGACACAATTGCAAGAGCAACTTTCTGGACACTATTCCGCGTCCAGTCCCGCCCCCGCCCCCGCCGCGGAAGTCGTATGGCTCCACCTTTGCCGTACAGACGCCCGTTCCAACGCCTAAGACGGAGAAGCCATATCAATACAAGCCCAGAAATCCGGTTCCGACATCCTATATCCATTCTACCTTTACTCCCCAGCAATTCGCACCGCAGCCAGCATCATCCTTCACCACCCAGCAGTTCGAACCCAACAAAGTATCATTCCGTACCAGCGGCTCCAATAATACCCGAGTACCCGTTATACCTCCGGCTTTGTCGTTTTACAGGTTTCAGCCGCAGTACATACCACAAGCACATGCAGCGCAGCGTCCACAAGAAACGGCTGCCCAACCAAGTGCGGCTGCACGGACACAGGTGCCACAGGTGTCACAGCATCCACAGCATCCACAGCATCCACCACACCAACAGCAACCACGCCTTGAACATTATCCGCAGAATATTCGCTACATCCACCAGCATCAGCCACAACCAGAACACCGGAGCGCACAGGCAGAGCAAGAACAACCCCGGGCGCAATGGACGCAGCAGAAGCCAATAACGTTGTCTAATATTCAGCCGAAACAACAAGACGCACCACAGCCAACGTCGTATTACCCGACTCAAACTACGAACTCGGAACGCGGGCCATCAGAACAGCCGCCGTCGAGACCTAGCGCAACTCCGGATACTCAGCAGCCAAATGGTGCTCCTACCCCGTATAACGCTCCTGTGGTGATCAAACAGCAGCCGCATTCGCGAGGACCGTCTTTGCCGAGGGCAACGCCCAGTCGAGATGGCCATGGTCATGCACGGAACAAGTCTTCGGTCAGCAGCCATAGCAGCCGCTTTGGTTTAGGCTCGGGACAAAGGTTCGGCACGCCGCCTTCCTATGGGCATGTACGAGGCGATTCGTTGACAAAGTCACCTTTTAGTCATGGTTTCTCCCAACCGCCTGGCTTAGGCCCCTCACCGTCACCACAAAACGGTCAGTTATTCCAGGCACAAGCAAGGGCACGCTCCAGCTCGCAGGCATCCAACATTTCCCTCAACACACCTATGACGTCGTCTGCCATCCGACCTTCGTCTGCTTCAGCCCAAGCCCAGGCCCAGGCCCAGGCCCAGGCCCAAACATTAGCGGGCCACCTGCAGTCTGTCATTTCGTGCAACCCGCCCAAAGAGCCGCGTCCGAGTGTGACCCAAAAGTATGCCTTCTTCCAAGTGCATCACAACAGGTTCGTTTCCCTATCCCAGTTTTAAAACTCTACGATATATGGTTCTAATGCCCTATACCAGAGATTCAACCAAGTACAGGACCCCATATGCTCCATGGGGTGGTTTTACAAATGGTTACGAGGGTAATCTCCGCGCCCACTTGATGAAGACGCCCGACGCCTTATTCAGTGTCCGGAGGCAGTCCTTGGGGTTGGGTGGAATTGCCCCCTCCACAGCGACCGTCCCTCAACAGTCCGTTCCTGGTCCTCCTGTATTAGCAAAGAGCCCGTTCGATGCACCGATGCAGGCTACCTCTTCCGGTCCACATTGCTCGCCCGGCACTCCGCATGCTTCAGTGCAGGCTCCATGGACACAGTCAGCGCCACCGGCAGGCGCCCCGTCGTCAACGCCGAGTAACGAATCGGATAGGCGGTCTAGCTCGATCGGCAGCTTCGAAAATAGGAAGAACGACTTGACCAGAGAGACCGTATTACATTCTGAAGTACACCCAGCTATCCACGCTTCTTACTCGGCCTTGTTGCAGAACCGAAACCTGAAAGTTGAACCTCGAGCAGACGTCGGCAATAGCATGCAGTCACCGACGGCCATGACGCCATCGTCTACGGTTTCTCCCTATGGTCAACCTACTTCTGGGCAAATGTCACAGTTCAAGTCGTCAACGCCGATACCACCGCCGTCGATCCCTAAGTCGACTAGAGTATCTCAGGCCTCGTCAGGCCCCACTACTCCGGCTAAGACCGTGGCAACACCGACAAAGCAAACGTTTATACCTGCCCCTCGGCCATGGGAAACACTCCGCAAGACGCAGGTGTCTGTGAAACCAGCCGCGACACAGCCAACACAGGTTATTCATCATACAAAACTAAACCCAACTCTAGCGACGCCCAGGTCTGCAACCCAGCCAACCTACAGCCACGCTGAGGCTTCGAGTGTGACTTCGATGCATCTACCTAATCGTGAAGTCCAGTCCAGTCAAGTTGTAAGCATGCCATTGTCACAAAATTTCTCGCACGACAAATTCTGACAGAGAGTAGGTGCAGTCTGACAGCTCTCGAGAGCTCACTATAAAACAGTCCGAATCAGATATCGCATCACATCCATCTTATGGCGTAGCGGGGCACTTGCCGCAGACCAACGCTCCAGATGCGGTGGATGCTACAAGGTTATATTCCTTGGCCGCCCTCGCCGAGGCACCGTTTATCACGTCTGCCTTCTCTGGAGAGAAGTCTACTGAACAGCCATGTTCAACGGCCAGAGCGCCCGAGTTGCCAGAGGTGTCTTGCGGTTCTATGGAGCTCGTCGAAAGTATAATCCGAAGCGCACAGCAGGCCAGCAATTCTTCCGTTCTCAATTTGTAACTCTGAAAAGGGAGTTCAACAACCGCAATGACAGACGACATGCGACATTACGTTCAGGCGAAATCGGGTCTAAAGTTTACTCAAAAACGGTTATAAAGACTCAGCGAGACTCCGGGGCGTTTGACATCGGAACGAGCCCTTCAACGAACGAACAACCCTTATTTTACGGCATTTTCCGGCACGATACCCAAATTCATGTACAATACGGCTCTTTGGTCGGCTCAGTGGTTACAAAATTGCGATATGATCATAGGCCAATGAAGGGTTTACGAGGGGCTTGATTGAGGACTTTTGAAATGACGGGGAATTACCTAATGAGGCGCTTTTTCTGATGTAATACTAGGTATGCTTACAACTAAGTACATTCGTTTTCAAGGAGTATCTAAGGGGAGAGGCGTTTGGTAGGTACTTTTTATACACAGGATCGATCACCATCACGGTCAGGGGGTCACGTCACGGGGGGATACGGGTTCGGGTTCGGGTTACGGATCGGATCAGATCTCATCGCATCGTGTTGTTTTAAGTAGCAGATTATGGGCAGGGATTCTAGCTTAGCTGCTACACACTACCTTTTTATGTATTGCCTTCTTTTTTTCTTTTCTTTTATCTCAAAGAACGAGAAACCGTTTTGATTTACGAAGTATTAAAATACATGTGTATTTTCGAACTCTTTTTGCATTCTATTACAAACAAGTCGTCAATAACATACCTGGTTTCCAATATCCTCGAGTCTAGTACCGTATGCCACTTTGTCTTCTACATTATACCTACCTACCTACTTACTTAACAATCGTAAAATGGTAGGTATGTATAAATAAAAAGACATAGGTAGATAGATGTAAGGTACCAAGACCCAAATAATGATATCTCATATATTGACAATATTTCAAGTATATATAAACACCATGGCTGTTCTCTCTTGATCAAATAAAGCATCAACCCCAAATCTACGCTAAAATCGGCCATGCATTTACTTTTTCCGCTCTCTGCCCCAAAGCTTCGACAAATAAAAACTCAATTCTTGTATATCCATACAATGATAATGTCCTGGTGCTATGTTATGGTGTGCCTGTCTACAGCAGAAGAAAAAGATAAAAGTGAAGAAGAAAAAAAGGACAGAGAAAAAAGATATGGCAGTGTACATACAAAGTATAGGGTATCTTAGATTGGAAGGGAGCAACATATTTTGTGAAAGAACAAGGTGACGATGGGTACTTGAACACGCAACCAATGCAGGTCTCTACACTATTGGTGGCCAGCATACAATGCAAAACAAGAGGTTGATAATCTAAAGAAGCCGGTGAGCATCCACGTCTGGTGTCCCCTTGAGGAGTCGTAATGCGTTCGCCTTGGCAACCGTCAAGCTGTCCAACCGCCGTATTGACGTGGCAGCCAAGTTTGCGTATTGCTGTTGCCAGTATTCGGCCGCCGGTTTGCCATCTGCAGGCATCTGGTCCTTTTCCAACGGCCCGTCGGGAATCTGGTGGCCGGGCTTCCATTTCGAATGCGGCACAGTCTCCGTCAGTGAAAAGGTGCCCCTGGTGCTCCCGTAGTGTAGATTCCATTTGCACAGGTACTTTGTGTAATCGGGTCCGATCTCGAGCCGATGTACCACTCTTTCCGGTCTTATCATAAAGTGTCCCCCGACTAGGGCGGCGAGATTGATCAGAAATGCTTCTTTGGTGAGAGCTTGGTCCGCGATACTTTGGACCACTGCACGGACTAGGGCTACAACTTCGGCCACTGAAGGACGAGGTCCTGGCTCTCCATTCGGGTCGTACCATGTACAGGACGTCAAGGTGACAACAAAGACACTCTCGATTTCATCATGGTTGGTTTTGTCCGGACCGTCGATGTCGATCTTATCAGTTTGGGAAGGGTTGTCGGGATTCAGATACATAGAGGTCCGGTCCATGAGTCTATACCCTGGTTGGGGGCCGTTGTTCGGGTCGTTAGCTGCGTCATTGGCCGGGTTGTTGGATGATGCCCTCGTACCATCAACCGTCTCGCTGCCGCCTGCAGTATTCTGACCGTTCACCATGACCACAGGCGGCGGAGGGGTTGCAAGTCGCACAGGCCCGCCCGTCCTCTCTGGCACTTGGAGAGATAGCCGCCCTGGCCGGGCTGGACGAGAGTTGGTGGCAGATGTCGGCGTCGGTTCTGGCATGCTGGGTATCGGCTCGGGCTCAGGTGGTGCCATGTGTTGTACCGGTGTAGGCGTACTGGTTGGGGGCGGATTGCTAAACATCATAGACTGTGGCCCACTCACGCTCCTCTCGGTGGACGGGAAGGCTGAAAGGGGCGTCTCGGGAGTACCGCGGAGCATTGGTGGCCTACCGCGAGCTTTGCCGCTGGCGGCTATGCCCGCACTTCTCCAAGCAGACGAAACTGCCTTTGCTCCATGGCGACGCCCCAAAGGCTTACTCTTGGGGCTGACGGCCGACCGAGGCTCTGCCGTGTCAGGCCAAAACGATCCCCTTGTTGTGGGTGTTATCGCAGAGTGGGGGTAGGCTGACATGGGCTCTCGCGGCATATCGTGATGCCAAGGGTATGCAGTTTCATGGCCCGGCAGGACACTGGACCTCGGGTCGACCGAAGGTGGGAATACAAAGGCCTGCCTCGAATCGGGATGGGCAGTCCAGGCATTATGCATATCGGGGCGAGACTGGTGGGCATCGCCGTTGAAGGCCGGTGATTCGAGCCTCGGCCTTTGAGATGGCGACTTGCTCAAACCATCTTCTTCCGGTCGTTTCCTACCCCGTCGAGGCTTTATATGGGGCAGCAAGGCACGCAATGCCATGTCATCTTCTGCCGCCACCCCATCACGGACTTCCTCGGCGACTGAATTATTGTTGTTGGGGATCTGTGTCCAATACGGGTGTGGATTATCCAATAAGTAATCAAAGAAAGCATTCACGTGCATCGAGTGCATCCAACGCTACTCGGCAGTGTTGTAACGTCAGCAGCGTTCTTTGACCATGAAAAGACAGACGGATAGAATACCTACTTTTAATCGCACGGCATACTGCTGGATCTTCTGAGAACTTTGGCCTTTGTCATGGTCCGGTGGCTCAACCCCCAACTTAAGAGCCAACTCGGCCCAGGTCTTGATCTCTTTCTGGTGAAGCTTGACAATGAGCTCGTACAAGGTAAAAGTACTGAAACTTTTACCCTCGCTCTTGGGCGGTGTCCGAAAGGCTTCCCTCAACGCAGTTGTATCTACATCCAACGGCACGGCTGGATTGCAGTGGAGGATGAAGCTCACGTAGGCATCCTCGATGGATGCACTAGTCACCGACCTATTGGGCAGCATCGGCCGAACGCCGGGGGAGCTGGGAGTCGCATTGCCAGTCGAAGAGCCAGGTGTTATGTGGCTAACACCATGGACGCCAGGTTGCGGAGTGAGCGCCATCACTTCAGTGGGATGACCTGATCCGATCCGTCCTACTCTCTCTCTCTCTCCCTCTCTCTCTCACTGACTCTCACTTACTGCGTCTTGTATACCAGTATCCTGAGCCCCGAATCAAAATGGTTGACGGGCGATGGCAATCCCAACTGAGACAGATGGCGTGGTGTGAGGAAACAAAAATTTGCAACCAAGATGTTAAATTTTCAGATCATATCTTATACAGCACTGGTGTATTTGACGCTCCTTTCTTGACATTCGAACGTAGATTGGTAGCAATTCTGCATCGCCTTGGGGCGCATCTCATCAAGGAAAAGGCCCTATCAATGAACAGATCTTGACTTGGGGCTGCGATGAAACAAGAGAAACAAAAGATGATCGTAGCACCGGCTAAAAATGGCGTTGGGGGTCCAAACATGAGGGAGGGTTCACCGGCGGCAGGACCGTTTTAGACATCAAGGCTTGGTCGTTCAAGAAGACGTCCATCTAACCATGCCGGGCCAACATCCCTATTCAGGTTCAAAACTTTGAAACGGGTCAGATTTGTTCGCGTCGTGAGGGCCTTCTTTCACAGTTTAGTTTGATTGACAGATAAGTAGGTACTTACTTTCTTTGCGAGGCGTCCCTGCCTTCTGGGTCCCGTCACGATCAGATTGGGAAAGCAGAGGAGAAGATCTATTTTAGGAAACACGGTCATCACGTGAAGCAATCCCTGTCCTGAAACTGCCAACATACTGGTATTAGGTACTTGTTGTTACATAAGTATGTATCTTTGAAACTTGGTTACGACAATCTTCCAGTGTCTGCACAGACTTGCAAGCAGTTCAATTAAATATTAATGAGCATTTGGACGCATTTTGACACAGAACAACTATATTGTCGTAAGGGGTAAAGCTTGATTGCCAGTTGAGGGTCACTTTTAGCTTGACAGCACGGCGTGTCGTTTTGTCATGCATGCATACAGCCTACAGGCGACCCTGAAGCACTTACATACCAGGCATACCCGTGCACGCAGGCGGATGTAAAAGAGTATTGTAAGAAAAAGCTGCAAGTGCTATTATATGAATTAGATGCCAGTCTTTGGGCAGTAATACTAATGTTTAAGCTTTCAAGGCCTTCATTTTTGGTTGGTACATATATGTTTGAGAAAGGAGAACCCGAACATAAGGGCAAGTAATCCCCCCTGTAAAGTCTTAGAACACAATACTTTTTAGAAAGGAATAGGCTTTTATATGATATTATTTCAAAGGTTGTATATAGCACATAAAAAAGCTCATACATATACACATATAGCCACGCTTGCAGTTACCTGTCTTGGCTGCCGAGCAACTACGTACATAACGCATCTCCTCCACGTAAAATATTTCAGCATCCAAGGTATCCTTGGGTGTTTTACAGTTGTTGAAATGTTGACACAAATTTTGTTTCCTCAAGGTAATAACCGACTGTCTAGTCTTCACCCTAAAACAAGATACTTCCATTCCTCTTATTCTCTGTTAATCAAGTTCCTAAAAATGGATCGTCATTCTTATACTCGTAGGCATAAGCATGTGAAAACAGAGGGGATTTCCCGGCATCTCTAGGGAGATTCAAGCGGGTTGGTCACAATTCTTGTTCCAGTGGAGAGGAGAGAATATAGCGCGGGGTTAATCGGTAACAACCCACCTGAAATCCTGGGGCCTGCCCTATGATGATACCTAACGATTGGTTAAGTTCGGTGGTACAGTGGGATGTATGTAGAGCATTTACCGGGAAAGTCCAACCCAATTCTGGGGGAAATCCGTCTACACCCGTTTCCAGTGATGTAATCGGACCTCGGCTTCTACAGAATGGATGAATGTCGAACACACACCATATCCAATACAAACCAAACCTTCAATTCACCACCCACCATTTTGCATATCTCTAATCTAGTCATGAGATATGTGAGGACTTTTTTTTTTTGGTTTCGCAAAACTTACTCAAAAGTATAATATAATATAATATAACTTGCCCCCTTCTAAAGGTACTGAGGCATTCGTAACCAGCAAACGCCGGATAAAAGACGAATAACGAAGAAACACGACAATGGCCTCCTCTAAACCCGTCATCCCGCAAAACGACAATGTCGCGCACGCCCTCGCTGGCGCCGGAGGCGGCGTCCTCTCTATGGTCTTGACGTACGCTCTCCCATCCATCCATCCATCCATCCATCCAAACCGCGCAGCGCGGCGCGACCCTACAACCCCCGCCCGCGACACACGCGCGCAACAGAGATAGCCGATTAAGCTGATTTTCCCGTGAATTCGGTCACATCTAGATACCCTCTAATCACACTCTCGACCCGCGCCCAGGTCGAATCGAAGCGGGCCGAGACGGCCTTCCTAGCGGCCGTCAAGGGCATCATAGCGCGCGAGGGGATATCCGGCCTGTACGCCGGTCTCGACAGCGCCGTGTTCGGCATCAGCGTGACCAACTTCGTGTACTACTACTGGTACGAGTGGACGCGGGCCTTTTTCGAAGCGGCCGCCATCAAGGCCGGGCGGGCCTCGAAGAAGCTCACGACGGTCGAATCCATGATGGCCGGCGCCTTGGCCGGTTCCGCCACCGTCATCCTCACGAATCCCATCTGGGTCGTCAACACGCGCATGACGACGCGCAAGGAGAATCTCGAGGCCTCGCAGGAACTCGTCGTCGAGGGGAGCGGCGCCAAGGCCGTCCCGCGCAAGCCGAGACAGCCCACCACCATCGGCACCCTCATGGCCCTGTTGCGCGAGGAAGGCCCCGCCGCCCTCTTCCGCGGTGTCGCGCCCGCGCTTGTCCTCGTCATCAACCCCATCTTGCAGTATACCCTTTTCGAGCAGATGAAGAACATCGTCGAGGCGAAGCGGAAGAAGAATATCACGCCCACGCTCGCCTTCTTCCTCGGCGCTATCGGGAAGCTGTTCGCTACTTCCATCACGTACCCTTATATCACTGTCAAGAGCCGGATGCACGTCGCCGGAAACGGGAAGAAGGAGGGTATGAGCCAGGCCATTAGCCGTGTCGTCAAGGAAGAGGGTTACGCTGGACTATATAAGGGTGAGTTGGTCCCTCTTTCTTTCCTTTTTTTTCTTTTTTCTTTTTTAGTTTCCTCCCCCCCTTTTTGGCCCGGAGGAATAACCCTTATGTTTTCAATGCTCTCTCTCTCTGAATTATACACCACCAAGTTGCATCCGCTAACTTTTCTCCTTTCCAAAAACAGGTATCGGACCCAAGGTCACCCAGAGCGTCCTCACCGCTGCCTTCCTCTTTGCTTTCAAAGACGTGCTGTATGAGCAAACAGTCAAGTTCCGCGGTGCCGTTGCCCGCAAGGCCGTCAAGGCATAGAATGAACCAATGTTCCATACCCGACGGAAACAAAGAACTGACTGGTAGATGAAAATGTGGCTTCTGGATCAACACCTATGGTGACCAGACCAGACCACGTGGGTAAATCTTTTGTGTGTGTATGTGTGTGTAAATGTGTAGGGTGATGAGGGGCTACTGTGTACCCACGTGTAGGATAAGGACGCTGGGACCAGGTCGGCGCTCGATATCTAAACTTTGTTGAAATTATGGGCGTATGTATATATCATCGGGTTAGGTTGTGGTTTGAACGAGGGGCGTTTTATGTGGCTAGGTAGGGGGAGAGACATCCTTTCCGATAGGTCTCGTATTAAATTTCAAACTTACAACATCTTCCAAGCCTCGCCGGCAAAGGCCGTAAGGCTGCCATCGATTTATAACTGCGGCTACGAATAATTATAAACTTTCCTTCCAAAAGAGCCTCTATAACTACTCCACCTCTAATAACCCCGTAAACCCCAAAGTGATATTCCGTATAGGTCAGGTCTTTCTCGGTTCTTCAAGTCGCGTCAACTGGGGCACGATCCACCAGCTATGATACCCATTGCTAGGACCGGGGACCTCAAGTTTGAGCTTCAGCAAATCCTGCATCTCCGCAGCTGTACCCTTTTCCTTTAACCTGCTAGCAATCTCATCCGCGGCCTCATGATACGCCCTTTTCAAAATCGACAACTGCACGCCAGCAGCGATAGTAGCGCGCAAGCATGCTTTCGAATTGTCAGTCCAGCGCGCAAGGGCGGCATCGTTGACGCAGAACAGATCGCACACTTCAGATCGGATCGAGACTTCGAGGCCCTTGCGGGCTGAAACGATGGCGGCTTCGGCAAGTCGCAACAATTCCAACGTCTCCATCCTCCCCATTTCCATATCTTCCGTGAATTCCTCAAAGGGCTGTGCGGTCGGGAACGAGAGGTCGGCAAAAGGTTTCATTCGCAGTTCATAGCGCAATTTTTCTGGCCCATAAGGCCGCGGCGCCGGCTTCAAGACTCCTAGGCGTTTGAGAGCCAAATACATGAGGTGGAGGCCGTCGGCGAACTCCCACGTCCATGCTGCTCCTAGAATGCTAGTAAATTGATATGCCCTAGAGTGTTCGAACTCTAGCGCAGCTTTATTCGATAACGGAGCGTCGTTACCAATTCTGTAGATTTTTCGGTACCGTCCTTCCCATTCCGTTGTCGCCTGTTGCACGCGTTTGACGTACTGTGCACGTAGTGCCGCCAGCCTCTTCAGGTAGAAGTACATCATGGCGAGCTCATCGTTATGATAGATGGATAGTTCAAATCCAAGCTGAACGATCCACTCCATCTGCTGCAGCTTGTATATATATGCCCAGGTGGACAGGGGCATGTACGGCATCTCCTGGTCCGCGATGATACTCTGCGAAATCTCTTTCAGGGGTTCCATCAATTTCTCCTCCAGCATTGTTACTTCTGCCTCCAGGGAATCCCATTCTAGGATGTGGTGACACAATATCCTCCGGACACGGCATCGGTTCTGGCACAATATCCTAAACATGTCTAGGTATGGCTCAGCAATACGCTGGCGAAACGACTCCATCAAAGAAGCAATCCTGTGCCGGGGGTCCGATGGTAACTCTACGTCATCAAAGCTACGATCAAATAGCGGACCGCACGGAAGAACGGCAAGGGATACATCCATGTCGAGTAGCTCGCGAATGCTCCAATGGCCCAAAACCTTCATTTCTCTGAATAGCAGGTTCTGGAGTATTGTCCTGATAAAGACTGCTGGCTGAGGCCTTTGCGCCGGGAAGGTCAAGAAGAAATTCTGCTACCAGTCAGCTATGTCTAAGATTGGATTTGAAAGGATAGGGGTCAGACCAAAAGACTTGGTGCGTTTTCAGCATCCAGCACATCGAGGACCTCGGCACCGTGCTTGAAGAACCGTTTAAAATGGGTGCAGCATTCGTCAAACTGTAGCTCTATTATGTTGCGCGGTGGCATGGTGCTCGTAAGTCGTCTTTGTAGTTTCGTGCTGAACGCTTCTGGCACCGGCTTCCCAAGCGGATGTTGAATTTCGATGTATTCCATCAGCTCGCCCAGGCGTATCCACGGGACTCTGGTTAATTCTGAGCGGTCATCCCTTGCCCTGTCTAAATTGATAGCCTCAAAAAAACGGAGCCGGAATTCAAGGCGACAATCGAGAGCATTCCGTATATCGTCGTGTATATCGTCGCCGAACCCTTGGAGCCTTTTCATTGCATCTCGTAACAGGCCTACCACTTCCTCTGGCGATATTTCGTATAACAAGCTTCTGTCGCACGTGTTCCTAACAAAGTCCTCTTCCTGTAACTCGTTAGATATGGCTTAGAATGCGCAGTGGGTTAGGGGGTTAGGGGATTAGAGGGTCTCGATACCTCGTAATACATCTCCTCGCCCATAATCTCATTCACCATACCACAAGTCTTTAGGAGCGCAGCACAATACGCCTCTAGTATAAACATGAGCGGTTGCCCCTGCACAGAGTCTGATTTTTTCCACGTGAATCCCACCTCCTCCTTAACCTTTGGAGAAGGATTCGTAAGCGCTTCCAGATAAACGCTTGTCAACAGCGTTTGGGCCAGAGGATGTCCTAGATGCCATGCCATCTGCCCGTCGTTAGACAGCATTCCGGTACACGACTGCCGGGAGGGTGACTTACTTCATGGGAAAGTAGTCGGTCGATGATACCGAGAATCTCTTCCGGAAGCAGATGACGGGCCAGATCGTAGTCTTCATCGAGCGTCTCTCCCTCCTCGAGCATGCCGCTATCCATCTTCGGGTCCATAACCTGTCATCGTGTCAGCGGCATACCACTAATATAGGCATTCGAGGGGGTGTTTGGCTAAGTACCTCAAGGGCAGAAACGGATTCGAATAGCGTGAAATACTCATCTTTGCAAAGTTCTCCGGGTTGAAGACCTAAGGAGAAGCAGGTCAGCAAGTGTGAGACACATGACACTGGTGTGATAAATCTAGTATAACTTGCTCTTTGCAGAAGAGAGAAAAATATTCGTTATATCCCTGCGCTTCACGCCGGGGTGTGAAATAGGCGGAGGGGCCGGGGGCATGATAGCGGGACCGAGACGTCACAGTTTTGCAAGTCGGGGCAAAGCAGCAAATTCTACGACATTCGACAACTAGAACAGGGTTGGAAAAATGCCTGACAAGTTTGAGGTCTGGTAGAAAGACAGGTGGTGTACCTAGTAGAGTACTTGGGGTTCCGAGACGACGCTTATCGAAGAACCAGTGAGGATGGAAGCCGCATTTACATAGAGGTTAGTAAAATATAGTACCTTACGTACGTGATAAATTACAGCGGATGTTACACTGAAACTCAGCGGCATGGAGTGGATGCGGTGTGGTCGCAGCTACCCTCTGCAAATGTTACCCGGGAAAAGCTTTATACGTGTCAGTCGAACCTGGTGTGACAAACCTCCTGACGCCTAGTCGCTCCTGAGTTGCTCCTGAGTTGCTCCCTCCATTGGATAGAGTTAAGAGGTATCTACTTGTGGCACTTGCCGGCCTCGGGTAGTGGTTTCTGATACTAAAGATAATCAGGAAATGTTGAGTCCTAGCCACGATAGCACAGTTGTTACTTCCAAAGACTTTATCACAACCAGTTACAAGAAAGCAGACTGACTCTAGAGATCGATAATCGTGCTTGTTTTCCATTCTCCTTCAACTTTTAAAGAATCGTTACATTCGCTAGGTACCTGCAAGGGAAAATGCATATTTTATAGACAGATAATTCGGACCTTTTAAGAATCTGAAACCATCACCGGTTAACCTAGTCAGAAAGTACCGTATAAACCGCCTGAACAATAAAATGGCATATATTCTATTCACTTGCGCGAGAAATTTACTCCTAGCGAACGTCCACAAGCCGAGACACTATATCATTTCTTTGATAATATCTCATCTGGCATGTTACTAAGGAAAGCATTGGAAAATGGTGCGGGCAATGTTGACGAGGTAGAGGAGTAGTAACTGAGATACCTCCGGACAGTTGAAGCGGCTATATATAGAATAAGCATCCATGGCCGCTTTCAACGCACCAGGGATACTCAAATCGTCCTTTGTAAGACGCGGGAAGATGTATCTCTGAACCAGGCTAAACCGTGACAATACCTGCAGCGACCAGACCCGGCTGCTTCTTCCTAAAACAGCGATAGATGAAGGCCCCTCCGGCGTCGCGCCCAACTGACCCAAGTGAAAGCAGATGCTGCCCACGGTAGAGTTTAGACTGGATTCGAGTTTTACTAAAGAGCACATCTGGGCTAGATGCAAAACCTCAGTCAATATGTGACAGTTGGAAGCTCTGGGTTTGGATTAGATGGGCCCTACAAGGGTTGGGCACTGGGGGGGAGCTTGTAATGGAGCCAAGGAGATGACTTTATTGTAAAAATAGTTAGATATAGACATGTGCTCGGGTAACCTAGTAACACCTGTGTCTGGCTGTTCAAGTTTGAGTTGCAAGGGATGTTATAGTCCTTGGTTCAAGCAGTGTGTTCATTCAGCTAGATGACAGAAATTTTGGCAGTCAAAAGTTGGGTATTTTGACCATAATGGTGGTTGAAAGTCAACCTTTCGAAACTCAGGGTGTTATAGTTAGTCTAGAATAGCCATCAATAATGTCATTCTACAACGTCATGACAATGTGCGGTAAATGGAAGCATGCTAACGTGAAGAAAAAGGGATATTTCAACTGGTATAGTAAATGCCTTTGAGGTGATTTAGTTTATACATTTGTACACGGGAGCCGAATAGTAGGAGCCCTTCTGGGTTGTGCACAATACTCCATCTATAATATGCGTGCAGGCCCGTCTGACTTTTAAAGCCTGCCTACGCACCTCCATTCGCATCGTCTATCGAGGTCGAGGTCCAGATCGTCTCAAGAATTTACTGGCCACCGGAAGCGGCCGATTCGACGGCGGCGGCAGCGTTCGCGTCCGCCAGGTTCTTAGACTCGCCCATCTTGCCGTTCTGCCAGTCCGTCAGTACAGATGTTTCCAATCCCTGTGACTTTTCGCTTCCGCTAAATCGAGGTAACTCACATCCCACTTGGCGAATCGTAGATCGGATTCACCGCGGCGTTCGGCAATGAGGCGCTTATCCTCCTTTAAGCTCCGGCGCACGACGCGGGAGGCGACGGCAAGATACCGGTTGTAGCTGTTCGGTCGGGTGGATCATGGTTAGCAAAAGGCCGCAGTGAAGGCAGTTGCAATTGTAACGAATTGATATGGGCTAGCCGGTTGATAAGCATGCATGGCGTGGAACTTACGAGAGGCCAGCGGCTTTCCACGCAAAAACCATTTTCTCGTTGGTTTGTGATGTGTGTTGGGGTGGTTGTTTGGAGAAGGAATTCTTACGTGCTCGATTGAAGCAAAATCAAGAGCGCCAATTGAGTATTACCAGGCCCCGAGTTCCGATGATGAGAGCCAGAGCTCCCCTAGGGACCGTTGCTAGCTAGTCTAGGCCACGTGACTAGGCGAAAACAGTGACAAGAATACATGGACATAAAAAGATATGTGCCAAATGTATATTATTCACGTAATGCAGTTACCTACCACGATAACATCAGGGGACAGAGAGAACTGGTCAGGCAATGTAATATTTTCCAACGGTGCTTTTCTATTCCGTAGAATTCTTAATATACTTGACACTCACGTATCGAATTTGAACCTGACATTGTAGATGTCCGCTTGGAAGGTAAGGCCAAACCAGGGTACAATCAGAACATGCTTACGCAGACATCCACTTTAGATAGACGGCCAGTAGTAAAGAAAATCAGGGTGGTAGCAAGACATGTGAGATCTTCTCTAACAATAGCCCCCTACGCCAAAGATGCATAGCATGATCGTTGTTCCCCTGAAAACCAATATTCGCTTGGGAAAAAAAGGATATTAAAAAAAGGAACTCTAAGGGATGTTGACTATATGCACATGACTAGAACCCGACTCTACTGATCTGTTGGTACATTTTATTCGCCCGGTCCCAGTCTATACCTTCAAACCAAGCTCCTCAGCAAAGGGTAATACGTGCAGATCACCAACGGCAGCTACTGTAGCCTTGCCATCAATAAGAGATTGTGCGGCCTGTCATGATGGTTAGCATAAACTTGAAGACAAGAGGTCGGAGAAAGGAAGAACTTACAGCCTTGAGTTTGTCAGCCGTGACACCGTTGATTGACTCAACAGTCTCGGCAATCTGGAAAGGCTTGCCAGTTTGCACAATACCCGAGCCAGCGGAGACGAGGGTGGCAACACCGGACTGGCTGGCATCCAGCGCATCGAACTTAGCCTTAGCAATTGCCTTGGTCAGGTCCTCCTTGCTGATAGAACCAGCAGCAACACCCTTGAGGGCCTTGACAGCTTCCTCGGCGGTCTTGCGGACCAAAGGAGCAGCGCCATTGATTTGGATGGCCAGAAGACCAGCATCAGAGTAGGTCAAGTTGGCGGCCGAAGCGCTGACACTAGGGGAACCCGCGGTGGCCTTGGAAAGGACGGTAAATCCAGGGGACCACTTGACGTTGGGCTTTCCTCCGAACAGAGCCGCGAGGACGGCTATCTCAGGCTTAAAGGTACCGAAGCTGGAACCGGGGAAAGCGAGAACCAAAGCGTTGCCTCCAGAGTGGGAAGTACGCTGTTCACCACCGTAGTATGTTGAAGCCTTGGAGCTTGGCGACAGGCTGCTACCGGTCGCGGAGGAAGGAAGTGCCTTGAAGAATTGCTCGGTCCATTTGTGTAGAGATTGGCCCGTGGCACCGTCACCGATGAGGGCGATATTCGACTTGTTGTAGACGGCCCCAGAGTATTCGGCAATCGCGTGCTCGTCTAGGTAGCCCCGGAGGGGAGTGGAAGGCGAAGGGTATAGAGTGGCACCGAGGCCGTTGTGGAAAGCGACAGAGTGAGCCGCGTCCAGGGCAAGCGCGGAAACATCACCAGCAAGCTTGGCCTGCTTCAGATGCAGAACTCTCTCAACCTCCTCGTGGAATTCGTATGCTTGATGCGCGAATGAATAAGTATATCACGCCATTGCTCGTCGTTCGGATCCAACTCACTGGTATATTTTGTTTGGGAGATGACCTCGGCAAGCAACTCGGTGAAGTAGGGAATGTGTTCTCGCAGGAAGCTAGCTTCAAGGACCAAGGCTTCTCTGGTGTGGTAGGCAGTCAATTGGCCACCTAGAAGCTCGGCTTCTCGGGTGATGCGAATGGCAGACCGGGACGACGTATCCTACGTCAATTGTATCTAATTAGCTCAACTCGAAACCGAGATCGCACCATCAACTTGCGTACCTTGAAGGCAAACTCCTCCAAGCCGACAGTGAGGCCCGGCGCGGGTTCATATCTGGTTCCAGCCTTGGCGACTACGGCGAGTTTCGTTGTTGGGCCGCGCGAGTCTCGGGTAGCAACCTTGACACCAGCAACATCGGTAGTCTCGTAGGCAAAGGAGGTCGGGATGGCGGACCCGGCAGCTGCAGCATAACCCCGGAGCTGAGAGGGGGTTTGCTTGCGGGCCGCAAGCTGAATGCCCCTAGATAAAGCCGTCCTGGAGAGCATGGTGAGGGTGGGATGCCGAGGACGATTGGCAATTGAAGTCAAACGACAACACTTTCTTCCGATGGGTCAGAGGTGAGAGCTTGAAGGAGCAAAAAGATGCTCAATTCCGGTAGATTTTCGGTAACAAGCCACTCTTGGCGAAGACCTTGACGTGCCTTGGAGCTAGCCTACTCCTAGGTACTGTTTTCAACCAATGGGAAGCTGCGTATTGCCACCTACTGGTAAGTACTTACAAGAAAAAGCTACCAACCTGATATTCAACCCAAATATATTGATCAATTGTCTTTGTTATGTCATATTGATATATCAATAGCCACAGCATTGGGCCCCATGAATTGTCTTTCTCTAGACTGGCTGTATTTTTGGTTCATTATAGCGTTGACTTAGGATTATGGTGACAAGCTTACCTACATAGGCAATATGGTCTAACCTGGATGAGCGTTTCTCAGTGTGTTCTGATCCTCATCTCCTACTCATATGTACTTTTTGATTGATGAGTTACCTAACCTAGTTCACTTTAGCAACTACCTAGATTCATTGTTTGCCTTGCCTGTTAAAATCCTGTCAGTTTGCTAAACTTACTAGAGTTGTTATGTTTTGCTTACACCGTTCCCTAGATTTGCTGCGCTATTCAAAACCTCTGTTAGTTCGAGATTACAGGTAATAAGGACCAAAAGAAACCATTGACAGGGCATGCCGCAACCCCAGCCATATGTGTACATGTATTTATCTAGGTTCTCTGTCAGTCCTAGTTTGTCGCAGTGCAACCGAGGTCATGCTTTACTATAATTCCTTTAAAGCCAGATGTTTTAAGAATCTGTTGAATAACCTAGGCTCTTGTCACGCATTACTAGTAAAACCATTGTGTGTACAAGCGATAATCCAAGTATTCACAATGCGTAAACTACCTTATCCAAGCAGAGGGACTGACTGGTAGCCCATGGCCACCGCAAGGACAGTCTGAGAGGTATTCACATTGTGATGTATACTACAGTATAATAGATTTGACAGATTCTTAAGATATCCGTCCATTTGCTTTATATACCTATTCACTTGGGCTTTATGAGATATGTGTAGGTAGGTAATATGAGCTTCTCTCTAGCAAGTTTAAGAAATCAAGGTAACCTCTATGTTTTGTCCATCGTAATGTCTTACCCCTACCCACATAACCTTAAATGGGTACTTAAACTGTAAGTTATGAGTAGAGTAATATTCTATACACTTTGAGTTTGGGTAAATGGACAGCCTGTTGAGTTACTACTTGTACGTGTATAAGCATCTACTCGTAGAGGCTACCTAGGCGTGCTAGGAACAGGTATCCTACTTGGAGGCGGCTATTACCGAGTCCGTCTGTACTTATTTTCCGTGCAGGAGGGCGGTATCAGTACCTACCTGTGGCAAATATGCTATGATGCCAATTCTTTGGTTCAACGAGATGAAAAATATCCAATATACAGTTTTACAAATTGTTGACTATTGTAACTCCGATGGAGGAAGGCAGTAACCTACTGGTACTTTTACGTACGTTCACATCCCCCCATCTAATCTACACGTATCCATGTACAGTAAGTAAGTACCTAGGTATTAACTTCGTCTACAGTCGTCGTTAGCAATGTCTTTTGACACAGCCAGATGGCTATGTATGCCGTATTACCTATTGCTCAAAGATGCGCATATACGCAGGCTAGTGACGCTCGAACTTTACATACAGTACACATAGGTACTCTCTATACATACAAGTACAATGAGTAGACGTATTATATATATGTAAATTTGTAAAAGGGCATGCGACACTAACCTTAATTGTTGCATTGGCCTACAAATCAGGTAGGTAGTAGGTCGTAGCCTTGCCTAGGTGGACGGTGGGCCGTTGAGCTATTATCCGCCATTACCTATTTTTCTGCACTTTTTTTTTTTTTTTCTATGTTTTGTACAAAAAACTTTTTTATTTTATGTTTTGCATAAAAAACTTTTTTTTTTTATATTTTGTATACTAAACTTTTTTATTTTTTATATTAAAATATAATATTATCTTACTTATAGTTTAAACTATTTATAATACTTTATTTTTTTTTTTAAATTAATTTTGTTTATAACTAAATTATAAATTTATTTTATTTTAAATATAATATTAATAATATTTTTATAAATATTAACTAAAATAGTAGCAAATATAAACTTTATACTTTATAACGCTAGCTTTATAAATAAAGCTTAAAATAAAAAAGCTAATATTAAACTAAAAATTTTGCTAAAAAAATTTAGGTTTTTTTTAGTTATAGCTAAAGTAATAAATTTATATAAAAATACTTAGCTAAAATTAGCTATTTAAAAATAAGTTAGCAAATAATTTAATAAATTTAAACTTAGTATAGTATATTATAATAGCGCTATAAACTTAAAAAATATAATAAAGCTAATTAATAAGCATAAAAATTTTTAATTTAGCATTTATAATATAGTTTTATAATTAAAAAGTTTAAAAAAAACTATTTTTATAAGTTTATTTAAACTTAAATAAGCTTTGCTATTAATAAAAATTTTATTTACTAATATTATAAAAAAATATAGCTAAAGTAAGTTTAATAAAAAAGTAAGTTAACTATATATTAGTATAAGTAATATATTATTTTTAGCTATAATTTTATATAGTATTTTAATAAGTATATAAAGCTTTAAAAAATAAAGTTTAAAGTAAATAAAAAAATATATAGCTAAAAAAGCATTAGCTAATTATTTTAAATTTATATTTATATTAACGCTTATTTATATATAATTATTTAAATTTACGTTAGCTTAATTACTTATATTTTAATAAGTATTTTAAAGCAATATATATATATAATAGCGTTTGCTAGCTTTTAACTATTGTTTACTTAAGCAAATATAGGTATTAAAACTGCTTTTTTTGCTAGCGCTTAAAGCTTTTTTATTAAAGCTAATAAAATTAACATAGCATATAAAAGCTTTAATAGTATATATTTTATTTATTATTAAGGTAACTAGCTAGCTTTTTACTATTTATAAAAAACTAGCAAATAAAACTAAAAAATTAAAGTATAGTAGCGT
This sequence comes from Poronia punctata, assembly GCA_022579005.1. Classification (NCBI taxonomy): domain Eukaryota; kingdom Fungi; phylum Ascomycota; class Sordariomycetes; order Xylariales; family Xylariaceae; genus Poronia; species Poronia punctata. Next base: position 25,026 of record MU401533.1, read on the forward strand.
AGCTTTTAATATAAGTTAACTAATTTTTAAATTTATTTTATAAATAAACTATTTATAACTAAATATTTTAACTTTAATAACTATTAAGATTTTATTACTATATATATAATTTATAAGCTTATATTTTATTAAAAAGTAAAGTAGTTTATATAACTTTAAAATAACTATAAAATTTAAAAGTAAAAAAACTAGCTTTATATTATTGCTAAAAAACTTTTTAAAATTTATAAAAACTGCGCTAATAACTAAAAAAGTTTTATACTTAAAAGCTTTATAGCTAAAAAAATGCTTTATATTATAGCTATACTTTTAAAAAAAGTTAAAATAAATACTTTTATACTTATAAAAATAAAGCAATAGTATAATAAATAGCTAAAAAAAATAAGCTTTTAATAAAGATTTTATAATAATGCTAACTATTAATATTTACATTTTTAAATATATTTAAAATTATAATAGTATATATATAATTATAAAAAGTTAAGCTAAAAGCTTTGTTTTATAATTACTTTATATTTAACTAGTAGCTTTAATATATATATAAGTTAAATATACTATATTACTAAATACTTAACTACTAATATACTTAGTTAAACATATTAAATTAAAACTATTTAATTTATAAAAAATATAATAGCTTATTAAGCAACCTTATTTTTTAAAGCATGCTTTAAAGTTTAAAAAAAAACTAAGAAAATATAAGCAATACTACTTTTAAAACCTTAAAAAGCACGCTAAGCATATATAAAAAAAACAAAAAAAAAAAAAATATAAAATAGCAAAATTTATATAAATAAGTAGCTAACTTGCTTTTTATTACTTACTACTTTTTTTTTTTATTAGTTTTTTTAACTTTTAAAGCTTAGTAGTAGTAGTAATAACAATAGCAAAACAAAATACTTTATAGCTTTTTTATTTTTTTAAACTTTTATTATATAACTTTAATAAAGTTAGCTTTAAGTTTTACTAAATACTAGACTTTAACAAAGTTAGCTTTAAGTCTTACTAAGTACTAAACTTTAGCAAAGTTAGCTTTAAATTTTACTAAATATTAAATTTTAATAAAGTTAGCTTTAAGTTTTACTAAGTACTAAACTTTAATAAAGTTAACTTTAAGTTTTACTAAGTACTAAATTTTAATAAAGTTAGCTTTAAGTTTTATTAAATATTAAACTTTAATAAGGTTAGCTTTAAGTCTTGCTAAGTATTAAACTTTAGCAAAGTTAGCTTTAAGTCTTACTAAGTACTAGACTTTAGCAAAGTTAGCTTTAGGTCTTATTAAGTAAACTAAAATAATAATAAAGTTAATATTAAGTTTTACTAAGCAAACTAAAGCAATAATAAAGTTAGTATTAAGTTTTGCTAAATAAACTAAAACAATAGCAAAGTTAGTATTAAGTTTTACTAAATAAACTAAAGCAAAGTTTTTAATTTTTTTAATAGCTTAAATATTAAAACTTTTTTAAAAAACTAAAGCAATAAAAAAGCTAGTAGTAATAATAATAATAATAATAATAATAATAGCAATAGCTCTTTTTAAAACAGTAATAGTAATTTTTTTATATATAGCTACTAAGCTAAAAGCATAAAACTTTTAACTAACTATACTAAAAAGCTTAAATATTTATACTTTTTTAGTTGCTAGCTATAATTATTATTTTAGCTAACTAAAAATATTATAATAAAAAAAGCTTTTAATACTTTATTTTTTAAATTAAAAGCAAAAATATTATTTTTTTTTACTAAGTTTATAATAAAAATAAAGTTTTTTTAGTACTAAATATATAAATATACTTTAAGCGTTTAAACGCTTTTAAACACAATAAGCCTATTTTTTTTAAGCAAGTTTTTTACTAAGCAATATTAGCTATTACTATTTAACTTAAGCTATTTTAACAGTTTAGTTTATAACTAATTATTAATTTTACTTTATATTGCTATATTTATTTATTTAAAATATATATAATATTTTAAATTAACTAATAGTTTAATAAATAATTAAAGCTAATTATTTTTATTTTAAGCAAAATTATTAAGCAAGCATATAAAAGTATTAATATTATATAAAGCTTATTAAATATTAACATACTTATATAAAAATAAAAAGTAGTATTTAAACTTATTTACTAGCTTTTTATTTTAAAATATAAAAATCTTAATTTTATTATAGTAGTAATATAATTTTTATAATTTTAACTATATAAATATAGCTAAATATAATGCTTTATTTAGCTTATGCTTAATTTTTTTAAATAACTTTAATTGCTTTTTAGCTTTTTTTATACTTATATTAATATTATATAGCTTATTTATTTTTAAGATCTTATATAAAACTAGTATTTTAAAGTTTTTAAAATTAATATTACTATTATAAGTTAAGCAAAGCAAAGTAGTTATAAACTTATTAAAAAAAAATATAGCATTTAAAGCGTAGTTAATAATAATAAGTTAAATAAAAAAACATAGTAAATTTAGCATAAGCGTATTTAAGTTTAGCTTATTATTTAAAATCTTAATAAAGTTTAACTTAAGCTATTTTTTTTTATAACTAAAGCAGCTATTAGTTAAAAAGTATTTAATTTAAATTATATAGTAAAAGTTTTTATTATACTTTTTATTTATTACTGCTTATATAAGCAGCTTAAGCTAAAATTTACTATAACTAAAGCATTGCTTATAATTAAAGTATTTTTATTAAATTACGCTATAAAGCTTTTAACTAATAAAGTAAACAAAACTTAGTTTTTTAAAATTTATTATACTAGTAGCTATAGCTTTAGCTTTAAATAACTATAGTAAGTAAAAATAAATAAAAATAAAGCTAAAAATAAATAAATATAGAAAATAAAAAAAAATAAAAATTATAAAAAAAAAAAGGCTAAGCTAGGTTAAAAAACTAATAAAAAACTTTTATATATATAAAAACGTAATGCTTTATTTATTACTTTTTTTTTCTAGCTTTTTTTTTTTTTACTTTTTTTATTTTGCTATAATATAAAAAATTCTAATTAAAATATAGCACTACATACTCCTTTATAATAAATCTACTATTAAAACATATAGTTTTTACTATAAATAAAAAATATTGCTACTACTAACAACATATTTAATATAGTTAAATACATACCCTAGTACTATAAAATTATTATTTTATACTATTTTTAGCATATAAAAAAATAATAAATACTATTTTTTATAATTACTTTTTAATAAAGCTTATAAAAGCTAGTATATATATTTATAAATAAATATATTACTTATATAAGCATTAGTATAGTATGCTTATAAATATATTTTAAAGTTATATAATCTACTAGTAAATAATATAGCGTCTTATGCTTACTATTTTAACTAAAAGCTATACTATTTAAAGCTACTATTTTCTACTTAAATAAAAAGCTTTTAAACTACTAGTTCTTAAAAACTTAAAAGCAATATAAGTTATATATATTAAAATCTATTAGCTTTTTAGTATAGTAAACTATTTTCTTTAAAGCTGCTACTACTTTACTTAATAAATTTGCTAAGTACTTAGTAGTATAAGTTAATACGTTTATAAAATATAATTACTTATACTTAACTTACTAATATTATACGCTTACTGCCTTTTTTAAATATAGTAGCTATTTTTTAAACTTTTTTTTTAAAGTTAAGCCTTAACCTTTAATTATTTATTATAATTATAGTAAGCTAAAACCTTGCTATTTAAAGTTAATAAAGCAAAAATTTAAATAAACTATTGCTAGTGCAAAGCTATACAATTTGCAAGTTATAAATAACTAAAAAGCTTTAAAAAATACTAGTTTTTAACTTAATAAAAATATTTAATTAAAACTTATTAATATTAGCTTTAAAAATATTATAGTTATTTAAGTAATAATATATTATTAAATAAATAATAACTAATTAAATAAGCTATTTATAGTTTTGCTATTAAGTTGTTTAATATGCTTAAATATATATAGCTTATTTTTAAAATAAAAATATATTGCTAAAAGCTTTTATTACTTTATTTAATAAAATGCTTAAAATAATTTAAGCAGCATAGTATATATTAAGTACTACTTAACCTTATTATAATTTTAAAAGCTAAACTTTAAAACCTATAGTGCTATAAGCTATTACTTACTTTATAAAATGCTTGCTTTTAATTATAGCATAAGTTTTATATATTATTACTTAACTTACTATAGCTTTAAGCTAAAATTTTTATTTAGCTACCTTATATAATCCTACTTAGCTACTTTGCTATTTTGCTTATAATAAAAAAGTTAACTTAGCTTTTAATAGCTATTTACGTTTATAAGCAACTATTAAAGTAGCAGCAATACTAGTATTGCTTTTTTTTTTTTATTATTTTTTTATTTTTATAGCTAACTATTATAAAATAGTAAATTAATTTTAACTTTTAAAGCTATAATAATTAAAAAAACTAAGTATTTATTAAAAGCTTTTAAGCTTACTTTTAATAATAAGTTTATAATAAAATATATAGCAATATTGCTATATTTTATATAAAAAAAAAATTAGTAAAAGCTTTTTATAATAAATACTATAACTAACTTTACTAATAGCTATTATATATATATATTTTTTATTAACGTATAAGCGCTACGCTTTTATTTTAGTTTATTATTTATTTTACTAGTTTATGCCTTAGTATACTTAATATAAAAAAAAATAATACTATACGTTATTATATATTATAAGCACAAACTATAGCTTTATTACGCGTTTAAAACCTTACTAAATTAATTTTAAATTACTTTAATACTTATTATTTAATTATAGTAGCTTATTAGCATTGCTTAGCTATGCTTACTAAAATAATAATATGCTTTAAAAAACGCAGCCTTTTTTAAATAGCTTATATTTACTAATTAAATTAAAATATAAGTACTAGATTCTTTTAGTTAAAATAATAAAACTAATAGCTAAATAGCTAAAAGAAGAAGGCAATTTACTATATACTTTATTTAAAGTTACTATAACAGCAGCACTTTTGCTATAGCTTAAAAAACTATAATAGCGCTAGTAAAAAAAGTTAACAAATACTATTTAAGTTAAAAAACTAAGTATGTACTATTATATATAATAGTATTATAATATAACAACGTTATTAGTTACTTATAAATGTTACTATAAGCTATTATAAAGTAGCTAGCCTTTATTATAAAAGCTATAGCATCTTTTTTACTGCTAAAAGGTAGCTACTATTTTAAATAACAACAAGATTTTATTTTACTTTTTTATACTTATATAAGTTTTTTTTAAATATAAGTACTTACTATTATATACTTTTTAAGCCCTTATACCTTTTAATTAATATTTAATTAACTACGTATTAATATTAGCAAAACTAAGCAGTGCTAATAGTAATGTACTATTTAAAATTTTTAATTTTTATATACTTACTAGCTTTATTTAAGTTAAAAACATAGCTTAAAAGCTTTTTATTTAAGTAAGCCGTTTTTAATAAATTATTTATATAAAAAAATTTAAAAGTTAACTTATAAAACTATTTTTTTAGTTAATTAAAAAAAGGTTAAAAGAATATAACTTTAAGTGCTTTTTGCGCTTTTAAATCTTAATATATAGGTAAAGTACTAGGACTTATACTTATAGTGCTTATTATACTTAAAAAAACTAAAAAATTAAATATATACTTAAGTGCTTTTAAGGCTCTTAGTACTTATTAAAAGTATTAATAAAAGCTATAATATACTTTAGTAGCTAAAGTATACCTTAGTATACTAATATTATTAATAGCTATAAATTACTATAATAATAATAAAAAAAGGCTTATAGCTACCTTTTTTATATACTTACTAGCTTTACTTAAGTTAAAAATATAGCTTAAAAGCTTTTTATTTAAGTAAGCCTTTTTTAATAAATTATTTATATAGGAAATTTTAAAAGTTAACTTATAAAACTACTTTTTTAGCTAGTTAAAAAAAAGTTAAAAAAGCACAACTTTAAGTACTTTTTATGCTTTAAATACCTAGTTTATAAAAACAATACTAAAGCATATATTAAAAATATTTTTTATATTTAAAATAATTAAAAATTAAAAAGACTTTAAGTGCTTTTTAAGCTTTAAATACTTAGGTTATAAAAATAGTACTAAAGCATATACTAAAAGTATTTTTAGTACTTAAAGTAACTAAGTATTAAGCAAGACTTTATATGCTTTTTAAGCTTTAAATACTTATTATATAGGTAATAATACTATAAAAAGCTATAGTATACTTTAATATACACTGCTAATAACTATAAATTATTATAAAAATTATTAAAAAAAAGTTATAGCTACTTTTTTTATATACTTACTAACTTTAGCTAAGTTAAAAATATAGCTTAAAAGCTTTATTTTTAAGTAAAGGATTTTTAATAAATTATTTATATAAAAAATTTTAAAAGTTAACTTATAAAATTACTTTTATAGCTAGTTAAAAAGTAGTTAAAAAAAATTAAACGTAATAAAAAATAATAAATGCTATAAAAGCTATAAAGACCTTATAGCTAAAAAAAAGAAAGTAGTAAAAAAAATATTTGCTTTTATAGTTTTTGCTTTTTAGCTTTATAATACTATATAGCTACTTTAGCTTAGGTACTAAAAGCGTTATAAGCTTTTAAGTAGCTTTTTAGCTTTTTAGCTTTATAATTACTTTAATATAAGTATTAAAAGCATAATAAGCTTTTAAAAAGCTTTTAGCTTTACTATACTTTATAGCTAACTAAGTTTAAGTACTAAAAGTATAGTAAGCTTTTAAGTAGCTTTTTAGCTTTTTAGCTTTATAGTTACTTTAGCTTAAGTATTAAAAGCGTAGTAAGCTTTTAAGTAGCTTTTTAGCTTTTTAGCTTTAAAGTTACTTTATAGCTACTTTAGCTTAAAAATTAAAAGTATAGTAAGCTTTTAAGTAGCTTTTAGCTTTGTTATACTTTATAGCTAACTAAGTTTAAGTACTAAAAGTGCTATAAGCTTTTAAGTAGCTTTTTAATTTTTTAGCCTTGCTATACTTTATAGCTAACTAGGTTTAAGTACTAAAAGCGCTAAAAGCTTTAAAGTAGCTTTTTAGCCTTTTAGCTTTAAAGTTACTTTATAACTACTTTAGCTTAAAAACTAAAAGCATAGTAAGCTTTTAAATAGCTTTTAGCTTTACTATACTTTATAGCTACTTTAGCTTAAAAACTAAAAGCGCTATAAGCTTTTAAATAGCTTTTAGCCTTATTATACTTTATAGCTAACTAGGTTTAAGTATTAAAAATGCTATAAGCTTTTAAATAGCTTTTTAGCCTTTTAGCCTTAGCTTAAAAACTAAAAGCGTAATAAGCCTTTAAGTAGCTTTTAGCCTTGCTATACTTTATAATTATTTTAGCTTAAAAACTAAAAACGCTATAAGCTTTTAAGTAGCTTTTAGCCTTGCTATACTTTATAGCTACTTTAGCTTAAAAATTAAAAGCGCTATAAGCTTTTAAGTAGCCTTTAGCCTTGCTATATTTTATAGCTACTTTAGCTTAAAAATTAAAAGCGCTATAAGCTTTTAAGTAACTTTTAGCTTTACTATACTTTATAGCTACTTTAGCTTAAAAACTAAAAGCGCTATAAGCTTTTAAATAGCCTTTAGCCTTGCTATATTTTATAGCTAACTAAGTTTAAGTATTAAAAGTGCTATAAGCTTTTAAGTAGCTTTTTAGCTTTTTAGTTTTAGCTTAAAAACTAAAAGCGTAATAAGCTTTTAAGTAGCTTTTAGCTTTGCTATACTTTATAACTACTTTAGCTTAAAAACTAAAAGCGCTATAAGCTTTTAAATAGTTTTTAGCTTTATTATATTTTATAGCTACTTTAGCTTAAAAATTAAAAGTGCTATAAGCTTTTAAGTAGCTTTTAGCCTTGCTATACTTTATAGCTATTTTAGCTTAAAAACTAAAAGCGCTATAAGCTTTTAAGTAGCTTTTAGCTTTATTATACTTTATAGCTACTTTAGCTTAAAAACTAAAAGCGCTATAAGCTTTTAAATAGCTTTTAGCTTTACTATATTTTATAGCTAATTAAGTTTAAGTATTAAAAGCGCTATAAGCTTTTAAGTAGCTTTTTAGCTTTTTAGCTTTAGTTTAAAAACTAAAAGCGTAATAAGCTTTTAAGTAGCTTTTTAGCCTTTTAGCCTTATAGCTACTTTAATATAGGTATTAAAAATATAGTAAGCTTTTAAGTAGCTTTTAGCTTTACTATACTTTATAGCTAATTAGGTCTAGGTATTAAAAGCGCTATAAGCTTTTAAGTAGCTTTTTAGCTTTACTATATTTTATAGCTACTTTAGCTTAAAAACTAAAAGTGCTATAAGCTTTTAAGTAGCTTTTAGCTTTATTATATTTTATAGCTAACTAGGTTTAAGTATTAAAAGCGCTATAAGCTTTTAAGTAACTTTTTAGCTTTACTATACCTTATAATTACTTTAATATAAATATTAATAGCATAATAAGCTTTTAAGTAGCTTTTAGCTTTATTATATCTTATAGCTAGCTAGGTTTAAGTACTAAAAATATAATAAGCTTTTAAGTAGCTTTTAGCTTTGCTATACTTTATAGCTAACTAGGTTTAAGTACTAAAAGCACTATAAGCTTTTAAATAGCTTTTTAGCTTTTTAGCCCTTTAGCTTTAGTTTAAAAACTAAAATTGTTATAAGCTTTAAAGTAGCTTTTTAGCTTTAAAGTTATTTTATAGCTAACTAGGTTTAAGTATTTAAAGCGCTATAAGCTTTAAAGCAGCTTTTTAGCTCTTTAGCTTTAAAGTTACTTTATAGCTATTTTAGCTTAGGTATTAAAAGCGCTATAAGCTTTAAAGTAGCTATTTAGCTTTTTAGCTTTATAGTTACTTTATACTTAACTATAGTTGCTTTAAAAAGTAATAACCGGATTTAATAACTTATATTAAAACTTATTTATTTAAAAGATTAATTACCTTTTTTTTTTATAATTTAAAAATTTCTAAAAAATATATTTTACTAATTTATATTAAATATATTTATATATTAATAAAAGTATTTATATATTAATAAAAATAGCTTATATACTAAGTATAAAACTAGCTTATAAGCTTTAAAATTTAGCAAAATAAAGATTTTTAAACTTTAGTATTTAAAGCTTTATATTATATTAAATAAAAATACGAAAAATATAAACTTAGTAAATTTATAAACTAGATTTAAAACCTGGTTTATATATATAAAAGCTTAATTCCTATTTTTATTAATAACATGTTTTTTATATACGCTACTTTTATAAAAATTTAGCTAAATATTTAAAATTTTATATAAAACTATTAAACTACGTTTTATAAACTTTAAGTATATATAATAATTATTTAATTACTTAGTAATTTTAAAACATTTTTTATTAATTTTTATATTAATGTTTAAATATTTTTATTTTTAATAACTATATATTAAATTTATATAAATTATTTTAATAGTAATAAAATTATAATAACAACATAAAAAGTTAAAATATAATATGCTAAAAATAGCTTAATGTTTAAAGTATATAAAACTATTTATTTTATATTATATTTTTTAGTATATATAATTTAGTGCAAGTTTTTTTAAAGTAGAAAATCTATTAAAAAAACCTATTATTACTTTTTAAAACTTATTATAAGTCTAGGTATTAAGCGCGCTATAACCTTTAAGCTAGCTTTTTAGCCCTTTAGCTTTATAGCTACTTTATAGCTATATTAATTTAAGCAATAAAAGCGCAAAAAGCTTTTAAATAGCTTTTAAGCTTTATTTTATTTATAAATAACTAAACTTAGGTATTAAAAGCGTAATAAGCTTTTAAATAGCTTTTTAATTTTTGCTTTTTAAGTATTTTTTACGCTTAATTAATTTTATAATTATTTATTATATAAAAGATATAAATTTAATATATAATAATTATATTATAACGTTTTTAGTTTTATATATACTAGGTATTAAGAGCGCAAGAAGCACCTAAGCCCTTTTTAAAGTAAGTATAGCACCTACTTAGGTATAGGCTTTAATAGCTTTACCTCTTTATATTTTAAGTACTAAAAGCGTATAAAGTACTTAAGCCCTTTTTAAAGTAGGTATAGCACCTATTTAAGTATAAGCTTAAATAGCCTTGCCTTTTTATATTTTAAGTACTAAAAGCATATAGAGCACTTAAGCCCTTTTTAAAGTAAATATAGCACTTATTTAAGTATAAGCTTAAATAGCCTTGCCTTTTTATATACTAAGTACTAAAAGCATAAAAAGTACTTAAGCCTTTTTTAAAGTAAGTATAATACTTACTTAAATATAAGCTTAAATAGCCTTGCCTTTTTATATACTAAGTACTAAAAATGTAAAAAGCACTTAAGCCTTTTTTAAAATAAGTATAGCACCTATTTAAATATAAGCTTAAATAGCCTTGCTTTTTTATATTTTAAGTATTAAAAGCGTATAAAGCACTTAAGCCCTTTTTAAAGTAAATATAGCACCTACTTAAATATAAGCTTAAATAGCCTTGCCTTTTTATATACTAAGTACTAAAAGCATATAAAGTACCTAAGCCCCTTTTAAAATAAGTATAGTACCTACTTAAGTATAGGCTTAAATAGCCTTACCTTTTTATATACTAAGTACTAAAAGCGTAAAAAGCACTTAAGCCCCTTTTAAAGTAAGTATAGTACTTACTTAAATATAAGCTTAAATAGCTTTGCTTTTTTATATCTTAGGTACTAAAAGCGTAAAAAGCACTTAAGCCCTTTTTAAAGTAAGTAAAGCACTTACTTAGGTCTAGGTACTAAAAGCGCAAGCAGTAGTAAAATCTAGCTATTAGTTTTTAATTTTTATTAACTTTTTTTTAACTACCTTTTAACTAGCTAAAAAAGTAGTTTTATAAGTTAACTTTTAAAATTTTCTATATAAATAATTTATTAAAAAAAGCTTACTTAAATAAAAAGCTTTTAAGCTATATTTTTAACTTAAGTAAAGCTAGTAAGTATATAAAAAAAGCAGCTGCAAGCTTTTTTTAATAATTACTTTAATAATTTATAGTAGTTAGTAATATTATTAAGTATATTAAAGTATACTATTTTATTATACTTATAATAAGTTTTAAGGGTTATAATAACTACTAAACTATTTTTAGCAATAAATAGTATATATTATATACGCTATAAAACCAAAAATATAATAACTATTAAAAAGTTTAAGTTATTAGCTAGTATAAAGATTTATTATAGTTATTAGTGCTTGCTATAATGCTTTAAAGTATAGTAAAATATAGTAACTAGCACTTAGTACTATATAAGGCTAATAACTTAACTATTTTTTAACTTCTTTTTAATTTAATTAAAAAGTAGTTTTATAAGTTAACTTTTAAAATTTTTTATATAAATAATTTATTAAAAAAGGCTTACTTAAATAAAAAGTATTTAAGCTATATTTTTAACCTAAATAAAGCTAGTAAATATATAAAAAAAGTAGCTATAAGCCTTTTTTTATAACTACTATATTATTTATAATTATTAATAGCATATGCTAAAGTATACTATAGCCTTTTTTTTTTAGTATTTAATAAAGGATTATAATAGCTACTATAAAATTTAAAGCAAATAGTAGCATATATTATAATTGCTATAGTACTATATTTTTAGTATTTGCTTAAAAATATAAGTAACTAATATAGTAATATATAATAGTTAATAATCTTTGCTTAGCTAGCTTAAAGTATAGTATATTTTACAAATTAGCATATAGTACTATACTAAGTATTAGTAAGTGTTGCCTTTTAGCAATAAAGGGTAATGCTAATAAAAGTAGTTTTATAGTTTTTTAATAAAAAACCTAATTAGTAAATATTAGCAATAAGTGTTACTTTTTAGCAATAAGAGGTAATGCTAATAAAGGTAGTCTTATAATCTTTTAATAAAAGATCTAATTAGTAGGTATTAATAATAAGTGTTGCTTTTTAGCACTAAAAGGTAATGCTAATAAAAGTAGTTTTATAGTTTTTTAATAAAAGACTTAATTAGTAAGTGTTAGCAATAAGTGTTGCTTTTTAGTACTAAAGGGTAACGCTAGTAAAGGTAGTCTTATAGTTTTTTAATAAAGAACTTAACTAGTAAGTAGTAGCAATAGGTGTTGCCTTTTAGCAATAAAGGGTAATGCTAGTAAAAGTAGTATTATAGCTAGCTTTAAAAGCTAGCTTTAAAAGTGCTGCTTTATAGCAATAAAAAGTAATGCTAATAAAAGTAGTCTTACTATTTTTTAATAAACAACCTAACTAGTAAGTATTAGCAATAAGTGCTGCCTTTTAATAATAAGGGGTAATGCTAGTAAAGGTTGCATTATAGTTAGCTTTAAAAGTGTTGCTTTTTAGTAATAAAAAGTATTGCTAATAAAGGTGGTTTTATAGTCTTTTAATAAAGGACCTCTTTTATAAGTATTAGCAATAAGTGTTGCCTTATAGTAATAAAAAGTAATGCTAGTAAAGGTAGTTTTATAGTCTTTTAATAAAAAACCTAACTAGTAAGTATTAGTAATAAGTATTGCTTTTTAGCAATAAGAGGTAATGCTAGTAAAGGTAGCATTATAGTTTTTTAGTAAAAAACCTTTTTAGTAGGTGCTAGTAGCTTAACTTTTATATTTTAACTAATAATTAGATTTTTATATATAGTTATATAAAGTTTCCTTTTTTTATGTTAAGCTATAAGTATAAGCTATTAATAACTACTTATATGCTTTAATTAGCGCTAGCGTAGCTTTAGCTACGTTAAAAGTGCTGCAAACTTTTATAACTTTAATTAAAGTATATAATAGCTATTTACTTTTTTAAAAGCATTGCTTAGCAGTGCTAATTTAAAAAAAATGTTTTTATTATTATTAACTTATTATATTAGCTTTTAGCTAAACCTAGGCATAGTTTTATAAGCATTATAATATTTATTACTTTTTTACTAAAGTGTTAGCTTTATAAAAAAGGCATTATAAGTTAAAAGGTAAAATTATTAGTATAAGCTTTTTAAGCTGCTTTTAATTTTATATATTGCTTTATAAAGTTGCTTATAGCAAGTTATTAATATATGCTTTTATAGCTGCTTTTAATTTAGTAATAGTACTTTATAAAGTTGCGTAGCTAAAAGGTTAGTATAAGCTAATTAAAAACATTTTTAAGTTAGTACTAATAGCTACTAAGTTTTTTTCTTTTTTTTAGTAGTTTTATAGCGTTTATTTTGCTTAATTATTAAATACTTTTTTAAGTTTTTATTTGCTATTCTTTTTAATTTTAACTAAAACAATAGTACTTTAGGCTTTTATTAGTTTTATAACTTAAAAGTAACTATTAGTGTGCTTTTATTAGCGCTACTATAGTTAATTTAATTATAATAAAAGTATTATAAACTTTTATAATTTTAAATAAAGTATATAATAGCTACTGCCTTTTTTAAAAGTGCTCTTTTATAAGTGCTAGTATTTAAAATAAGCTATGCTTAAGGCCTGCTACTTGCTTTCTTTTTTAAGCTACTAAGTTTATAATAAAAAGCAAAGCTTTTATTAAACTAAAAATATATAGACTTATAATTAAAACTACTATGTATAGCTTATATAAAGTTTATTTTTTATTATTTTTTATATTTTAATAATTAAGCTATTGCTTACTAGCTATATAAGGTTTTTTTTAACTAAGCAGTTTTAATAAACTAATAATAAAGCTACTAGTAATTAAGTTTATAAGGTTTTTTAATTTTATTATAAGTTGTTATATAATATTAGTAACTTTTTTTTTTAAAGGTAGCATAAATTTAAAAAAATGTTTAGTACTTTACTTTTAAACTTTTAACTAACTTTAGCTTAATACTAATAGCTAGTATACGTGCTACTTGCTACTAAGTACTAGTAGCTACTATAAAAGCTATAAAAAATTAAAAAAAATAATAATAAAAGCTATTTATATTTTTTATTAGCAAGTTTTTTAAAAATAATATAAGCTTAAGATTTTATTTTAGCTAAGCTATTTATTGCTATTTAAAGCTTTTTTTTTTATTTAGTTTTTAGTTGCTTATATAGCGTTAAGTTTTTATAGCTTTTTTATTATATTATAAATAACTAAAGTCTTTATTGCTTTTAAGTAATAATATATTTTTTAAAAATATAAACGTTATTTTTTAAAAAGTTTTATTACTGTTAATAGTTTTTTAAAACGCTTATAAAGTTAATATAAAGGCCTATTAGCTTTAAAAGCATAAAAATAGTAACTTAATTTAAAAAAAGTTAGTTATTTAATATGTTTAAATAGTTAAAAGTATATATTATAATAATTTTTATATTAAATACTGTTTAAAATATTATACTAGTATTATAAGCATATAAAAGTAATTAATACTTATTATTACCGGCTGCTTTTAAATATATATTATAATATTTTTAAAATATATTTGCTAAAAAGTTTTTTATATAAGCTAAATTAAGCGCTTTTAAAAGCAAAAAATAATTTTTAATTATAAAATTATTACTTTAATTATAAATAAAGTTAATTTTGTTTAGTTATAAGCTAAAACACTACTTTATAAGCTATTTTTTAGTAGTTTTATATATTATTAATATAATGCTACTAGTTATACTTATAACTTAAAAAAGTTAGTAAATAGCAAAAAGCTAGTAAGTAGTAAAAAGCATATATATTTTTTATTAGCAAGTATTAAAAGCTAAGCTAAAAACATTAAAAAAGCTAATAAGTAGCAAAAAGCTAGTAAGTATATATATTTTTTATTAGTAAGTATTAAAAGCTAAGTTAAAAATATTAAAAGGCTTAGTAAGCAATAAAAAGCTAGTAAGCAATAAAAGCTTAGTAAGTAATAAAAAGTTAATAAATAATAAAGGCCTAGTAAGCAGCAAAAAGTTAGTAAGTAGTAAAAAGCTAGTAAGTATATATGTTTTTTATTAGCAAGTATAAAAAGCTAAGCTAAAAATATTAAAAAAATTAGTAAGTAGTAAAAAGCTAGTAAGTAGTAAAAAGCATATACGTTTTTTATTAGCAAGTATTAAAAGCTAAGCTAAAAATATTAAAAAAGCTAATAAGTAATAAAAAGCTAGTAAGTATATATGTTTTTTATTAGTAAGTATTAAAAGCTAAGCTAAAAATACTAAAAGGCTTAGTAAGCAGCAAAAAGCTAGTAAGTAATAAAAGCTTAGTAAATAATAAAAAGTTAGTAAGTAATAAAGGCTTAGTAAGTAGCAAAAAGTTAGTAAGTAGCAAAAAGTTAATAAGTAATAAAAAGTTAGTAAGTAATAAAAGGTTAATAAATAGCAAAAAGTTAGTAAGTAGCAAAAAGCTAATAAGCATATACGTTTTTTATTAGCAAGTATAAAAAGCTAAGCTAAAAATATTAAAAAGCTTAGTAAGCAATAAAAAGCTAGTAAGTAATAAAAGCCTAGTAAGCAATAAAAAGTTAATAAGTAATAAAAGCTTAATAAGTAGCAAAAAGTTAATAAGCAATAAAAAGTTAATAAGTAGTAAAAAGCTAGTAAGTATATATATTTTTTATTAATAAGTATAAAAAGCTAAGCTAAAAATATTAAAAAGCCTAGTAAGCAGCAAAAGGTTAGTAAGCAATAAAAAGCGTATACGTTTTTTGCTAGCAAATATTAAAACCTAGCTAGTAACTTTAAAAAGCTAGCAAAAGTTATAAAAAAAAATATTTAAATAAAGCGCTTAAATTTTTATATTATATAATAATTGCTTATAGTATATATTAGCAACAATATAGCTAAAGTAATTTTATAAAATATAAATATTATTAGCTTTATTAAAATTTTAAAATATAAAATAAACAAAAAAATTATAAACTTAGCTATAGCTTTTTATATTTTTTATATTAAAAAAAGTATATTAAAAGCAATAATAATGCTATAAGTTTGCTAAAAAGTTTTTAAAATAACTTATTTAATTTGCTTATAGTAAAAAAAAAAACTTTTATTTAAAACTTAAAGTAAGCAGTTAAAAAGCTTTAAGCTTAAACCTTTTTTTGCTACAAATTTACTTTATATTGCGTTTTTATATTAATAACTATATTATTTTTAATTAAAAGCTATATAATTAAAATATATAATATAGTATAAAGTAACTTTATTATAAAAAAAAAAAGCGTATAGTATAAGCTTTATTATTGCTATTTAAAAAGTTTAAATGTTTAAAAAAAAAAAAATATTTAACTTAAACCTTTATATTACCTTACTAGTTTTATATTTATTTTTAAATAAAATTATAAAAGTAATACTAGCTAATTACTATATAAGCAATAAAACGTTACTAACTTTATTAAATTTAGTAGTATAAGCTTTTAACTAAAATAAAAACTATATTATTAAGCTTTTATATAAGCATTATTTGCTTACTTGCTATAATTAGCTATAAGTACTATATATAAGCTAATAAATTTAACGCTACTTAAAAACAAAGCTTATAAGTAAAAACTTATAATTTTACTAAAAAAACTATATAAATAATAACTTTAAAGCTTTAAAAAAGTTGCTAAAAAGTAAAAAGATAGCGTTAAGCAAAATAAAGTTAAAAAATATATTGCTTATAATACGCTTATTTAATAAGCTAGCATATTTTATTATTTTTAAATAAGCAGAAAATAAATTTAATTAAACAAAAAAATACGTAGATTTTTATAAATTAAAAAGCCTTTATTTAATTACCTATACTATATATAAAAAATTATTGCTTTAATAAAAAGATTATTGCTTAAATAAAAAAACTATTGCTTTAATAAAAAAATTATTACTATAATAAATATTTATACTTACTTTATTAACTAAAAAAAAAATACTTAAGTTTACTTTTTACTTTTTTTAAATTA
Organism: Poronia punctata; assembly: GCA_022579005.1. Classification (NCBI taxonomy): domain Eukaryota; kingdom Fungi; phylum Ascomycota; class Sordariomycetes; order Xylariales; family Xylariaceae; genus Poronia; species Poronia punctata. The sequence continues at coordinate 41,896 of MU401533.1, forward strand.
TATTTTTAATATATAAATATATTAAAAACTTGCTTTAATTTTTTAGCAACTTAAATAGCTAAAAAAATTATTTAAGTTTTTTTTTTTAATATTAACTATAATACTACTTATAACTTATTTTACTTACTAATTTAAGTACTTAATAATAAAGCCTATTATTATATTTATTGCCTATACTTATTTTATTATATAAAAATATAAAAAAAGTTACTTTATAGTTATTAAAACTATAAAAAATACTATAACTAACTTTATAAATATAAAAAATATTTTATATTTACTTATTACTTTTTAATATAAGTATAACTGCGTTAAATTAGTTTTTTTTTTACTAATAAAGCTATTGTTATATAAACAAATACTATAGCCTGCTGTCTTTAAAACATAGATTTTTTAAACCTAGCTTTTTATATAGTATAAAAAGCAATATACCTTATAAACTAAATTTTTCTTATAGCTGCGCTATAGTTTATTTAGGTAATATTTATATAAGTTATTTTAATATAAAAAATAACCTATATTTTTTATTTTAATAAAAGTTAGCAGCTAATTTGCTTATATTAGTAGTTATAAATATAGTTATTATAAATAAACAAAAAGTATAGCTATAAAAGTTTATAATATAGTTTGCTATTATATTTAATTATATAATTACTTAGCTTATTTAATATATTATTTTTAAATTTAAAAGTAGTAAGTTTATTTATTTACTTTATAATTAGCTTTTTAAATAAACTATTTTTATTATAAAATATTTAAATTTTAATTATATTATTATAAACATTTTTATAAAACTAATATAAGTATAGTAAAAGTATATATATACTTTTTATTAATTATTATGTTTTTTATTAATTAAAAGCAGTAAATAAACTATGTTTACTTAAAACCTTAGTATAAAAATAAAAAGCTATTAGCTAATATAAAATACTAAATATATAAGCATAAAAGCTAAATATAATTTAAAAAGTAAAAAATAAAAATATTAAGCAGCTAAAGCAAGTACTTAAGTACTTATACTATATATATACCTAATTTTAAATAAAACCTTATTTTTTAATAAAAACAGTAGCAATAGCTAATAACTATGCAAGTATTTATATAACTTACTTAATATTACTTTAAATTTAGCTTAAGCTTATAATATTTTAAAAAGCAATAAGTTTATTATATTTAAAACAAAAGTTTATTATTTTATAAGCTATAATATTATAAAAAAATATAAATATTATATTATAAACTTACTACTTTATTATATATATATATTTTATTAAAGTTTACTATTTTTAATAGCTAAACTTTGCTTTGCTACTTTATTATATATACTATATTAAAGCTTATTATTTTTAGTAGCTAAACGTAGCCTTGCTATTAGTTTATATATACTTTAGCAAAGCTTTAATATTTTTAGTAGCTAAACATTAAAAAATATTATATAAAAAACGTTTAGTTTTTTTAAGCTAAAAAATATATATAATAATAAGTTATAAAGCTAATATAGCAATACTTTATATAAGCCTTTTTTTTTTTTTTTCTTTTTAATTATTTTTTTTAGTAAGCAATAAAACAAGCTTATTAAAAAACTTATATAGCTTTTTTGCTTTTTTTATATATATAGCATTATTATAAGCATTTTTATTAGCAAAGCTAGTAATTAAAATATTAAGCTTATTTAATAAATAATATATAATATATAAAATACTAATAATATTTTATAATATATATTAAAAACAAGCAAATATAAAAAAGCTAAAATAATATATACTTACTTAACTTTAATAACTTTAACTACTTATTACTATATTAAAAAATTAGTTAAATATTAAAATAAAAAATAGTAAGCTATATATAAATTAATATAAAAGCTTAGCTATATTATATTAAAACAACTTATATTAAAATATAGCTATAATTGCTACTAGCATACTATTTATAATAAGTAGTATAAGTACTAATAAAGTTAATATACTTTATTATAGCTACTTAACTATTTAATACGCTTTAAATATAGCTAATATATAAGTATATTTTTTATATACTAGTTGCTAGTATATAAGCGTTTTAGCGCAAAAAAAGCAAAGCTTTTAAAGCTTTTTCTTTTATAACCTCTTTTTTTAAAAAACTTTTTTTTTTAGCTATATTTTTTTTAGCTATAAACATAGTAATAAAAGTAAAAAAATCTAAAAGTAAAGCAAAAAGCAAAGTACTACTATGTTATAATTGCTTTAATAAAAAAATATTAGCTATTATATTAAAAAAAGTATTAGCTATTATATTAGCTATTATATTAAATACTTTTTAATTTTTTTTATTTTTTTTTTTTCTTTTTCTTTTTTTAGTTATATTTTTATTTTTTACTATAATGCTAAAACTTAAAGCTATAATTAAAAATAAAATTTAGCTTTTAAAACCTTTTATTGCTTTAAGCAGCATTGCTAACTATGCTAATAAAAAATAAAGCAAAACTAAAAGCAAAAAAGCTACTAATATTATATTAATAAAAGCTTTAAAGTAATATTAGCAACATATAAATATAAAGTATAAAAAGCCTTTATATTTTATAGTTAAATATAACTAATTACTTAAAAAAAAAAAAAAAAAAAAAAGTAAAAAATATATAGCAAAAAAATAATATAATATATAAGTACTTATAGCATTAAATAGCTTTATAATAGTACTTATAATTATATTTACTTATATATAAGTAGATTTTTATTAAGTAAAGTATTTTAATATTTTATATAAAATATAATTACTTACTTTAAGGCTAGTAAGCAAAATATAATTGCTTAGCAAAATATAATTACTTAGTAAAATATAATTGCTTAGTAAAATATAATTACTTACTAACTTTAAAGCTAATAAGCAAAATATAATTACTTAGCAAAATATAATTACTTATTTTAAAGCTAATAAGTAAAATATAATTACTTACTTTAAGGCTAATAGGTAAAATATAATTACTTACTAACTTTAAAGCTAATAAGTAAAATATAATTGCTTAGCAAAATATAATTACCTACTTTAAAGCTAATAAGCAAAATATAATTACTTACTTTAAAGCTAATAAGCAAAATATAATTACTTACTAACTTTAAAGCTAATAAGCAAAATACAATTGCTTAGCAAAATATAATTACTTACTTTAAAGCTAACAGGCAAAATATAATTGCTAACTTTAAAGCTAATAAGCAAGATATAATTGCCGACTTTAAAGCTAACAAGCAAAATATAATTGCTTAGCAAAATATAATTACTTACTAACTTTAAAGCTAATAAGTAAAATATAATTATTTACTTTAAAGCCGGCAAGCAAAATATAATTACTTATTAACTTTAAAGCTAATAAGCAAAATATAATTACCTACTTTAAAGCTAATAAGCAAAATATAATTACTTATTAACTTTAAAGCTAATAAGCAAAATATAATTACTTACTTTAAAGCTAATAAGCAAAATATAATTACTTATTAACTTTAAAGCTAATAAGCAAAATATAATTACTTACTAACTTTAAGGCTAATAAGTAAAATATAATTATTTACTAACTTTAAAGCTAATAAGCAAAATATAATTACTTAGTAAAATATAATTACCTACTTTAAGGCTAATAGGCAAGATATAATTACCTACTAACCTTAAAGCTAATAGGCAAAATATAATTACTTACTTACTTAAAAGCTAGCAAGCAAAATAAAAAAGTTTTGTATGCAAAGCAAAAAATAAAAAAGTTTTTAGTACAAAATATAAAATAAAAAAGTTTTTTGTACAAAATATAAAAAAAAAAAAAAAAATGCGGAGAATTGGGGTAATAGCGGATAATGGCTCAATGGCCCTCTATATAGGTGCTTACGATGGTGGGGGACAATTTTGGAGCTTGAGTAAAACAACTAAACCCCCCGCTCCCGAGAAAAAAAGTTCCGACTGGCGACTCATGTTATAACTATTCTTATATCCCTACAGAACCCGCGCGCATCTCACTTCCTCGCCAATATTTTCCAATCTCACCATTCCCCTCTATACACTATCAATGCAGCTACGGTAGCGATCGTGGCAGCTCTAGAGATAGTGAGAGGATCTCTAGTAGCATTCCCCTCAACTGGCGCATTCGCGCATCCGACCGACAGCTCTTTCGTTACACGGTTATCTAACTGGTAGACGGTCGACATGTTGGTAGTAAGTCACCCGGGGCACCGTGGGCTTTGGAACCTAGTCCATACAATTGAAGTTCTGTTGTTTGCTAACCTGGTCGTCGTGCGGCGTTAAAAGACAAAAAATGCTGCAGAGCTTTGCACTCTGCTTGTCAATGAACTCTATGGCCAGCTTCCTTCGGTACGTCATTCCCCCTTACCCGGGCTTCCCAGTGTAGACTATATACTCATGATGGATTTATTATAGCGCATAATTGCCGCCCTTTTGGCAAGAGGTAGATCCAACATAAGGGACATTGCGCTCCATACCTCCCTCAGTCCTAAGCAAGTTCGGCATGGACTCGCTCTCGTCATACAGCACAATCTTATCTTCTACAATACCGATCCAGATAGCGGCGCCACCACGTACGATGCCAACCCACAGGCCTCCTATTACCTTGCTCGAGTTGGAAAGATACTGGAAATAATCGACAGGAAGTATGGCACCGTGGCAAAGGAATTGGTAAACGACCTTCTCATGCTCGGCCGTGTTGAAATTGTCGATCTCGTCCGATATATCAAACGGAACCGGGGTCGCAAAAACACCACAAATGGGCATCAGGGCGCCGACCACGATTTTGAGGACCAAGATCATGATGATCCGTTTAATGATGATTCACTTTACGTGAACGGGAACAACGGCACGGAAGATGGCGCAAACTCAACGGAAGATATATACAACACTTTGGCGCAGCTCATTGCCGCCGGTGTAATTGAAACGGTGTCTGCTTCAATGTTCCAATCACCACAGGATCTTAAGGCCAGCATCGAACAAGACTGCCTAAAGGAGTTTCCAAATGGCATCCGGGGGGCCAAAGTGACAACCGAATTCGACACAATGGTCAGGTCGCGGATAAAGGCGATCGGAGCAGAGCGCACAACCACGAAAAGGAAGTTGCAACAGAGCGCACTATATGAGCCGAGCAACATTAAACGACGGAAACTCGCAAATGGGGCGATGTCGAATGGATTTGCTGGCGACAGTGGAGGCGCTATACTCCAGGATGAAGTGAGTGTTCATGATAGCCCTGGACCTGTAGTGGCCTGCTAACCTTCTATCGCCCTGTAGCCTAACACGGTCATCCGAGTTAATTTCGATAAATGTATGGTGGAACTCCGTAACCAGAAGCTCATCGAACATGCCGAAGATTTTGTCGGAGAGACCACATCACAAGTCTACTCAGCATTGTTGGCTGCGCTGTGTAGAAAGGTTTATAGGTGTCAACACGACCAGCATGCAATTATGACAGAAGAAGAAGAGGAGAGTTATTACGCCGGGGGCCGTGTTACTGCTGAAGAGGTCTTTGACCATTTAGACCCCGATATCGACCTATCTAATGGCATAGGCACCTCTGCCAGCGACGATATCGATCCTCGGTTAGCGGAAAGGATTAGAAAGTACCCGCCTCAGACACAAGGCTCGCACCTGAAAGGTGCTCTTGAAGAGGGCGACGAGGTTATGGGATCCGACGACGAAGACTATGACCGCAATGGAGAAAACCTCAAAGGCGCGCTTACGAACGGTCACGGACACCAAAATGGCAACAAGGACGACGGGGATTGTTTCGCGGACGGCCAACCATCCCGGGCTCAGAAGATCCAACAAATGCGCCAACATTTACTACTACTTGGAGAGACGAGACAGCAGTTTGTTCGCCACTGCGGGCAGAACGAGTGGACAGTCGACTTTGGGCCTCTTGTACAGCAATTGCGCTACGTCGAGTTGGACACCATGATAGAAGACAGCTTTGGGCGACACGGCCTCAGACTTACTCGAATCCTTAGGGAAAAGGGCAAGCTGGATGACAAGACCCTCCCGGCCATGGCACTCATGAGGAAACCCGACGTCCACGTGAAGATGGCAGAGATGGAAATGGCAGGCTTTCTTGAGGTGCAAGAAGTGCCTCGCGACAACAACAGGGCGGCCAACCGAACTATGTTCTTTTGGTTCTTTGATGAGCCTCGGACACTAAAGCGAGTGCTCGATAACGCTTACAAGTCCATGGTGCGGTGCCTGGAACGCCTGGATGTTGAACGCTACAAGAAAAGGAGCGTGTTGTCATTGGCCGAGCGAAAAGACGTTCAAGGTCACGAAGAAGAATCTTTGCGAGACGATGTCTACCAAGAATATCTGGAGTACCTCGACATCGAAAAGAAGCTGCTGAGCCAGGTATCTAGACTGGATGATCTTGTCGCTGTTTTCCAGGACTTCTAAGCCTTTACATAGAGAAGAGAAGCTTCCTAGGACAAGCGATAGAGTAGAGGTCCTAAAGACAGAGTGCACTGTGCATTGCATGACGGCGTTTAGGTGGATGACTGGCCATACGTTGCTAAGGTATTTTGGTGTTCTGTATAAAATGAAGTACATACTTTAGCTATAACAGCCTACAGCGGCCTTGAAACTTGATGTATATTTCATCTCGTTCTTACGTATTTGTGGTAGCCAAAATGCAGTGGTTTGTACTTGTACCTTGGGAGAATGTATATATTTATATCAAGGCCAGTTACTCAGGTTTCACTCATACATGTCATGCAAACATTACCTGGGTAGTATTTTTATAGCAATTCAAAAGATAGGGTACACCTACTCGTCATCTAGACTGCAGCTTACAAGCATTTTCCAAGTGTATGTCAAGTACCGAACCTAAATATGGTCCCCAGCAGGGAGGGGAGGGCATTACGTGTGGTATTGAGAGAGGGGTCTGAAAGGGGCGACATTAATTCATGCAAGCATCTATACAATACAACTTTGTTATTATGATTAGTTCTATGTATACGAGTACTCATATGCAGCAGTATCCCGGCATGCATTCTACCTATACTACGTGTATGTGTACGGTGTAGGAGTGCCCCACGGAACCCGGATGTCCGTCGCCCGTCCTCGGAATTGGTTTTCTTTATCGTCGGGCTGATAAGGAGAACATGGGCCTCGAAAGCTCTTGGGGTTGTTCATCTGATTGGCTCAACTACAGATGAAACGATGGGGCCTGTGCGAAGTGCTAGCGCCGCTTGGAGAGAGCGGTGCGCATTCGCAATCGTAAATTTATTAATTATCGGGTGGCTATCAACCCAGCGCGCCTTGAAATTTTGCTTTATAGTCAATCAATCACCTTTGGGACTCCGACTCCGACTCCGCCCTCGTTCCTTTCCTCCTCGTCTTCCAGGCTGTACCTTTTCAGTAATATACCATCTATTTAATTAATAAATCTTAGATTCATTTTTTCCACAATGACGCCTCTGGTAACTAGCAAGGAGAAGGAGTCGAACACGGCCCGATTCGCCGGATCTGCCTCTGCCGGTATTGCTGAATTGGCCGTCTTCCACCCAGTCGACACAATCGCTAAGCGGTTGATGAGCAACCAGTCGAGAATCACAAACATTAACCAGTTCAACTCGGTCATATTTAAAGAACACGCCGCCGCCCCGCTCGGTCGGAAGTTCTTCTCTCTCTTTCCTGGTCTGGGCTACGCAGCCGGATACAAGGTCTCGCAAAGAGTCTACAAATATGGCGGCCAGCCTGTCGCTCGCGACTACCTAGCCAAGCACTACGGCACGGACTTCGAGGGTGCCTTTGGCAAGAAGACGGGCAAGGCTATCATGCACTCAACAGCTGGAAGGTACGGGGTTTTAGATACATCTTTCCCATGTGGTGGTGTGACTGTAGGCATTGCTGACATGTTGTACGTAGTTTGATTGGTATTGGTGAAATTGTCCTACTACCCCTCGACGTCCTCAAGATCAAGCGCCAGACAAACCCCGACGCCTTCCGTGGCCGTGGCATTTTCAAGATCATTGCCGACGAAGGTTTCGGTCTGTATAGAGGATGGGGATGGACAGCTGCCCGAAATGCGCCCGGTTCCTTCGCGGTAAGCTTACCTTGAGTTCTCGATATGAAATTGGGAGGAGTAGAACCTGACGGTGATATAGCTCTTTGGTGGATCGGCCTTTACCAAAGAATACCTCTTCGGCCTCTCCGACTACAACAAGGCATCGTGGTTCCAGAACTTTGTCGCATCGATTGCTGGTGCCTCGGCTTCTCTGGTGGTTTCGGCCCCGTTGGATGTCATCAAGACTCGTATACAGAACAGGAACTTTGAGAACCCAGAAAGCGGATTCCGGATTCTGTCCAACATGGCAAGAATAGAAGGACCCTCGAGCTTCTTCAAGGGGCTGGTTCCCAAGGTATGTGATTTCGGGCTTCTTCCACTCTCGTGTGTCTATGTGAATAATGCTAACTCTCTGGCGCAGTTGCTCATGACGGGTCCTAAGCTTGTCTTCTCTTTCTGGCTCGCCCAGACTCTTATCCCCGCATTTGACGGCATGATGAAATAAGAGATAAAACGATATGCGTAATGGAGACGGGTCAATTGTGTATGAATAAAGAAGGTCGGCGGGTAACAGGTATAGATCATGTATATAATAGGTGTAGCTGGCGTTTGTTAGGCTACTTATCTCAAGCGCTTGATGGAAGATCGGATGGGTCTTGTAGAAATCCCCTTGGAAGCCAGGGGGACACAGGACCTTTTAATGATCTAGAAGTACTCGACTCACATATGCTTTAAAATAGACATTAATTTTAAAGTTGGGACAATTTTTTTTTAACTTGGCGACGCAAAGATGTCATTTAGTCTAGGTATTCGGTACCTAATTGGTATAAAGCCACCATGCCCAATTTTTGAACAGTTGATCGGAAGTCATTTTCATCTACCCAGATTATTTACTCGAACTCAACTCTTATAATATGTGTACGAGTAGGTACTAGGTAGCATGTACAGTACGTGCAGGTAGTCTAGTTAACCTTAAAACACTTACGTACTCGTACATACTTGGGCGGCCATAGAAACAAAAGGTTGGAAATATCTCGATGGCGGATGTCATCGTCTGTCACTGGCCAGTATCTGTGGTGATATGTATGCTGATGCGCTATGGACAAGCCTAATTGACCTATCATGGGCAATGTTTTGACACGCTAGCAATGCAAGCGGTAGCTTGGCAGGTAAAATGGGGTGAGAAGTGGTGGTGGAGGAGGCCGTTGCCGGGGCAGCGGATTTTGTGACGTTGCAGGTGTGCTGGGATTGGGCGGCTTTGTTTGTTCCACATTGGGCAACATTGACATTGTGACAGTCTCTCCGTGCAGTCAAGGTTTCCAGCCTACTTTATTGACAAGGGACCTAAAACACTTGATATACCTTATCCCGTGCGACAAAAACAAGCTACTGACTCGTTCTCCCATCCTTTCCATCTACTCCATGTTTTCACAAGTTTACGATACGTACCTACACATCGTTTTTGACTACGAAACATATCCCCTTCTGGGAGGCTGTGTCGCCAGCCCTGTCAAAAATAGCACTTGATAATATTACCCCGAAACAAAACAACAAAGAACCTCTATCTCACCCTACCTTACCTTTGCTACTCAGACAACTGCGTGCCAGTCGCGCTTTTTTCATTTCCTCGAATTGGTGCATAGCCCACAATCACCGACCTGTCCGAGATGCCCTCGTTCGATCGCGAGGCCGCCGAACGGCATCTAAGACATCAAACTTCTGCGTCAAGCGCCCTTGTACCAATGTAAGCTAGCCTCTGCCCCTCTCTCTCTCCCTCTCTGATCCTGCGCCGTCTGGCCGCCACCATTCGAGGATAGGCAACTAAGCAAGTACGAATAGGTGGGATAGCTCTGATCCGGATCGTGCGCCTCCTCCACTGCCTCTCAACCCCGTTTCGCCGAGCGTGGGCACATCGCGGAGTGGCACATCTTTAGCAATCCAGTCTGCCCACGCGGCATTGCAGGAAAAGGCACGGGAGAGTTCCCATGTGCCACCGCTCCAGAAACGATCAACAGCAGATTTCCCAACCGACCGGGCTCTTGTCCCGCGGCCAAGCCCTCACAAGCGAATGCAATCACTCCAAACAGGGACTGTGCGGGATCTCAGCCTCATGCTCGAGGGCTCGCGGGATTCGGCAAACAGCACACCCAGAGGATCACCAGAGAAAGAAAGGTTTCCCCGGCCAGCGACGCCGACGAGGGTAAGGGAGTCTGACAGAGACAGGTCACCAGAGAAGGACTCGTCGGCAAACGTGACGCCCATCGCAATGTCGTCCAGTCTAACCCCGCTCATGCGGCCATCAGCCAGGAGGCCACCACACAGCATACTTGGCGAAAACACACCACCTCAGTCGGCTACTATGCTAGCTTTACAGAATACGCCACAAGCATACAATCGGGATACGGATTCACCGCTTGCTACAGTGACCAACAATGCCACAAATACCACACCGGGGCAGGCAAAGAGCCCGGCTTTTAACGATCAACTATCCCACCAACTCTTAACTCTGACGAATATCGCGGCTTCTCTACAGAAGGAGATGTCGGCCCTGACGCGGAGGAGCCGCGATAATGCGACAGATTTGTTGAGTCTGAAAGAAGCTACCCATGCGAGAGACGAAGACATCCGCAAGACGTTGCGAGAGCTCGCTGCCAATACCGACTCTACTAAGCATCACCGCGACACCTTCAACGGCGGTCTTTACCTCGACAATAAAGCTTACAACAGCCCTACCATGACATCTAAAACTCCCCGGCCATATACGCTCCCCCGCGTCCCATCGCCGAATAGCTTTGCTGCCTCGATAGACCGAGAGTCCTCTCTGAGCACTCCATCTCTGATCGGGGATTCACCCGCCTCCATGTCGCTGCTAGAGAAGATCATCCGAGACATGGGGACCAAGGAAGGACAGGACCTAGTTCTTGACCATCTGTCCGAGTTGGCGGAGAGACTAGGCGGCATGGCTTCTGCTGCCAAAGTGGAGGAGCTACTAGACCACCTCAAAGCCATAAGGCAGGCACAGACTTCTATGCCTGCGATGAGCGCTGGCACGCATACACAGAGGAGCCAGAGTTTCGGCAGTGTAAGCGATTCATCCATCGAAGACAGCAACTGGAATCCAACCGGTTCCGCGCTTGGCTCCGGGGTTGGACGGCTCCTCCTACAGGACAAGGAAAGCCGTCGTTCTTCGGCCCCTTCTCGCCCGAACGAGGTGCTTAACGATGAGATGATTAAGATCATCCGCTCCGTCAAGGATAGCGTTGCTCAAGGAGGTGGTCTTACAGCCGAGGTCAAGGCACTCGTTCGTGAGCTGCGAGGCGAAGTCCTCGGCATGGGCAGGGAACTGGGCCGAAAGCTGGAGGAGCATGGCGGTAAAGGAGGTCACCACAGCAAGAACGAGACAGCTAGTAGGGCCGAGCTTGCCAGGATCGTGGAGGAAGGGTTGGAGCAGATGAAGGTTTACATGCAACACCGACTCCGTGAACATAGACGGGAGTCGACCGAGTCGACCAAGTCAGCCATTGACTACCAAGAGATCTACAACGCCGTGAGAACTGCCGTCAGTGACACGAATGCGAACAAGCGGCAGGAACCTCACCTCAGCCGAGATGACGTGCTCGAAGCTGTCCGGGAAGCCTGGGAGAACTACAAGCCCGAGATTGAAATACAGCAACTCGGTCTGGAGCGGGACGAGGTGCTTGCCTGCATCAAAGAGGGCTTGCAGGAACATGCGCCACAGCAGGATATATCCGAAGCTGCTACGCGAGACGAGGTCTTTGAAGCGGTCATGGAAGGCATGAAGCAGTTTGTGCCTCCGACCATTGAAACGCCGGCAACGCTCTCTCGCGACGAAGTCCTCGAAGCTGTCCGTGAGTGTCTCGAGGAATTCGAGTTTCCCATTGCGCCAACTGCAGGCAACGACCTCACCCGGGATGACATGGTCGATGCCGTCAAGCAAGGACTAGAGTCTTTCGAGTTTCCCAATCCAAATCTTGCCTTGGTGCCCCACGATGGCGGAAAGACGGAGATTGTGGAGCGGCTGCAAGAGATCATGGAGTTTATGAGAGACGAGTTCAAAGCGGCCAGCGAAGAAGCCAAACAACACGTTGCTGCCAACGGGCGCGACACTGAGCAGGTCTTGGATGCCACCAAGGACGGATTCGAGGCCTTGCGCGGACACATTGAGGAATATTTCGAGAAGGTGTCTGCTTCCCAAAATACCGAAGGTGCCGGTGCTCAGGAGGAGCTGGTGGCCAATCTGGTGAATAGCTTCGACACCTTCCGGGAGGAACTTACCGAGACGATAGCAAAATCGTCCGACGGGTCTCGGGAACTGGTAAAGCAAGAAATCGAGTCGCTCAGAGACGCCGTGAACTCCTCCCTTGTGCCTCACGTACCGCCACCGCCGGACAACAGAGAGGCGCTGGAGGCGATCCGCGAGGGGCTCGATAGGATTCGTGGCGACCTTTTACGCCCGCACGCTGGCACAACCGACATCCTGGACGCACTTCACGAAGGCTTTAGTGAGATGCGCACTTACATGGAGCGTTTGAACGACAAACCTGTCGACTTTACAGCCAATGACGAGATCCTCGACGCTCTCAAATCAGGTCTTGATGATGTGCGCGGTGACATTGATACTCTACGCGAGACCAATAACGACAAGACAGTAGCAACAATCAGCCCGGAAATCCCCACGGAGGCAGGTGCCCTGATCCCTGCCGACTTGGTCAAGCATGACGATATCAAGAACCTCGAAGTCATGATGACGCAGTTGAGGGCCAAGATGGATACCATCGAGATCCCACAGCCTGCACCAGCTGCCGTGGCCGTGGCCGAGGGTGGCTTGTCCAAGGATGACTTGGCCGAGATGGAGGAGATGCTCCGAAACGGTGTGTCCAAGGAGGATCTCATCAAGATGGAAGAAATGCTCCAGAACATGCAGGAGTCGATGGCCGGCATAGCAAATCCTCCGGCCAAGGAGAAGAATACCGAGTCGCGCGTCATTGGCAACCCGGAGGACGTTGCGACCAAGGAAGACGTACAGGCCATCGAGACCATTCTTCGCAACACCAAGGCGCGGGTCGACGACCTGATCGATGGCGAGCAAGCAATCAAAAAGGATCATGTCGACTCGGTCGAGGCCCTCGTGCTGGAAACGAAGGACTCGATCGGGTCTGTCAATGCCCAGCTCGACACTGTCACTCGCAAGGAAGATCTTCAGGCGGTCGAGTCTCTTGTCACCCAAGTCACGGTCGCGCTCGACGAGATGAAGGAGCGAGCGGAGAAGTCGTTGGAAGACCCCGAGAAAGTCACAAAGACGGATGTCGACGCCATCAGTGCAGCTATGATGGACGTCAAGTCTCTAGTTGAAAAAATATCAAGCGACGATATTGCCGCTCTACCGACAAAGGAGGACATCAAGAATGTCGAGGATGTAGTCAAGAGTATCCAAGACTATAACACGGCCCAGGCCGAGGCTGCTTCGACGGCTCTGGCTGATCGACAGGCCGAGGTCATGACGGTAAACGAGAGAGTTGCCGAAGTCAAGGGTTTCCTCGAAGAATTCCAGGCCATGGCCAAGGAGAAGCTCGACGCCGGCAGCAACGGTGTGGAGACTCTAGGCCAACTACTGGAAGGACTGGGCGAAACCATCAACCAAAACGCCAACGTCGGAAGTGACCTACAAGGCATGCTCGAGCTGATGAAGTCGGAGTTTGAGGAGACTCGTGCTAATGTCATGGGTACGAAACTGGACACGGACGAGAAACTCAAGGAGGCGTCTGATCAGATCGGTGGAAAGATTGACGAGAAGATAGGCGAGCTTCTGACAAAGTACGACGACTTCCAGTTAGTCATGGAAGATCGAACCAAGGCTGGGGAAGTCCGGGATGCCGAAATGGAAGCCGCCGTGGTTGGCAACAAGGCTATCACGGAGGAACTAAAGGTCTTGGTCGATACTCTCGGTTCGGCCGTGACCAACTCCCTCGACAAGATGGACGAGGCGTCTCGGACCGTGTTTGACAAGGTCGAGCTTCTCTACAGCAAGACGGAGGATAATCATGCCGAGGGCAAGAACGAGCACGAGCTCACCCGCGAGCAAGTCAAGCAGGCCCTCGGCATGGTCGAGGGGTTGCAGGGAAACGTGAACGATTACCAGCCCAAGATCCTCGAGACCATAAAGGACGTCCTGCTTCTTGTCGGAGAACACTTTGAACATGCCAAGACATCGGTGACGGACATTCAACAACACATCGAAGATGCCAAACCGGAGCCCCTCGTGATACCAACCCCCGAGAAGTATGACGATGCCGAAATGCAAGCTAAACTCGACAAGTTGGACAGCGGAGTGCATTCCAAGCTGGATAAACTTGTCGATCACACACAGGCATCCGACAAGGCATATGCCCAACTTGACAAGTTGGAAAGTGAAATGCATTCCAAGCTAGACAAGCTTGTCGACCATACAGAGACAGCCGACAAGGCATACGCACAACTCGACACGCTAGACAAGGTGCACCAGCAGGTTGTGCAGACTGCCGCCGAGATCAACGAGTTTATAGCCTCTCAAAAACAGCGGGTTGAGCATGAGGACGATGAGCGCGAGAAGGTCTTACAAGAGACTACTATTGCCCTGGAACGACAGAGAGTAGAGCAAAATCACGTCGCGCACACTCTAGTCCTGCTCAAGGACGAAGAATCCAAGCTTCGCGAAAGCATCCACCTGTTACGAGCCGAACAGGAAGCCTTGACGAGGCAAAAGACAAGATTGACGGCGGATGTATCATCTCTCGAGACCGCCCTTCAAATCCGTCGCGAAGAACTCCACGTCATGGATATCCGTGCCCAAGGTCTCGAGCGCCGCATTCTAGACGGCGTCCTCGACCACTCTCGCGCTCTTCTGATGGCCAATTCGGCGCCTAAAGGCCGCGACGCCATGAGCCGCAAGAGAGTCGCCCGTTCCAGCTTGGGAGGTGCAGGTGCAGGCGCAGAGACGCCCAACAAGCCGAAATCTCGCGCGGCAGTCAATATGGCTGTTAACGGGACTTCTGGTCACGCCGGCGCGAATAGAAGAATCCTGAGTCTGAGCCAGATCACGAATAACGTGCCTACGGGCGGGCTCAAGCGGAGTCAAAGCGTTCGGACGGCTGCTGCCGGTACCGGGCTACGGAAGAGTAGCTGGGCACCTTCTGCGGGCAAGGGATATGGGGATTTGGATAAGGAGAATGTCGACCTGATGAAGGAGGGGGATGATGAGGATGATATACCCCCCACGCCAGATTCGGTCCATGATAACAATCCAAGCGAGGCCGGACATGATATCGATGATGATGACCGTGGTTCCGAAGGGACACTTCGTCGCACGAGCATGGGTACTACAGTCGTCACCGGGACGGAAACGGAAACGGAGACGGAGACGGAGACGGAAAGTATGTATTCCGATGATCAACAATCCCGGTATGATGAAGACGGTGATGGTGGTGGTGGTGGTGGTGGTGGTTATGATGAGAGTGTTGTTTCGGAGAGTATTGCCGATGATATGGATAGCATTGCTGGTGAAAGTATTGCTACTTGAAAAGGAAAGGAACGAGATGGTTTTTTGAAACTTGGGACTTGGGACTTGCACTTGCACTTGAGCGACTACGGTTTTTTACTTATGCAAAGAATGATATACCCCCTTTCGATGTTGCGTGCGCGCAGTACTTGTCTCTTCTCTTCTTTTTTTTCTTTTTAGTCTTATTTGAACCAGACACAGGAACGAGATGGAGGATGGGGGAAAAGGGGAAAAGGGGGGAACAACAGGGTCGGGCGTTTGTTTTAAGAAAACCGGCTGTGGGTGGATGGATGGATGGATGGGTGAATGAATAGGTTGGGATGGATTAGGGGGGGGTTTTTTTTTTCCTTTTTTTTTTATTGGGTGCGTTTCTGGAAGGAATTGTCTGTTTGTCTGTCTGTCTGTTCTGTCTGTTGCTGAAAAATTAAGAAAATAAAGAGTTTTAGTTAATAAGGTTGTTTTATTCTGTCTGTCTTTCTGTTTTCTGTTTCTGTTTGATAATAATACCTAGGTATTACATACCATATACAATTATTATGAGTTTAATGAATGGAACTTTTGAATTCATTTTCCATTCTTTTCTTTTTCTTCTTTTTGTTTTCGTTTTCTTCTTGCAAGCTTGGTTCAATCAACTACGAGTAAACGTGACCGAATAAACTAGGTACTTACCTACTTACTGACTGAACTAGATGTTGTTGTTAACGTTGATATAGTCGAGGACTTGCGTGACTACTGTAGGTAAATTCCTAAACTTACACATTTGATATATATGTATCTGAGGATTTGCAGTTAGATAATTAATTAATGGATATTCTTTGCTCCTTATGTACACAGTACACTACACGGAAGAGCTAGGAGGTTAGGTTAGGTTAGGTTAGGTTAGGTTAGGTTAGTTTGTTGTTTTTGTAGTGCGGAAGAAAACAGGAAAAAAAAAAAAGAAGAAAATAAGGAGTAGAGGATGAGCATGTGCGTGTGCGTCCAGTGTGCAGGGGGGGGGGGGGGGGGGGGGGGGGGGGGGGGGGGGGGGGGGGGGGGGGGGGGC